>CAUYON010017655.1:0-15545 GCA_963573935.1 Arctocebus calabarensis
ACTCCCGTCCGCTTGGCGATGTGCTCTGTACCTTTTATTTGTATCCTTGGGGTCGCAGGTCGCTCCAGCAGTGTTGATGTGCGTTCCTCGACCTTGTCTCTTGGCTCAGCTCCAAACCGTTGGCTTTCTCACTAAATTTCTGACCTTTAACTCTCCTTCTGGACAGGAGCGTCTGCAGAAAGCTGGCTACAGACCGCCATCTTGGCTCCTCCCCTCTATACCAATTTTTTTTAAGTGTTCTGGTCATGAAGGGATGCTGGATATTGTCAAAAGCATTTTCTGCATCAATTGAGAGAATCATATGGTCTTTAGTTTTTAATTTGTTTATGTGCTGGTTTACATTTATAGATTTACGTATATTGAACCAGCCTTGAGACCCTGAGATAAAGCCCACTTGATCATGGTGTATAATTTGTTTGATGTGTTGTTGGATTCTGTTTGTTAGTATCTTGTTAAATATTTTTGCATCAATATTCATTAGTAATATTGGTCTATAGTTTTCTTTTCTTGTTGGGTCTCTCCCTGGTTTAGGGATCAAGGTGATATTTGCTTCGTAGAATGTGTTGGGTAGTATTCCTTCTATTTCTATATTTTGGAAGTTCTGACGTGAGGCCATCTGGTCCCAGGCTTTTCTTTTTAGGGAGATTTTGTATAGTTGATACTATTTCAGAACTTGATATAGGCCTGTTCAACATTTCCACTTCATTCTGGCTAAGTCTTGGTAGGTGGCATGCTTCCAAGTATTGGTCACTTTCTTTCAGATTTTCATGCTTCTGAAAATAAAGTTTCTTGTAATATTCATTAAGGATTTTTTGAATTTCTGAGGGGTCTGTTGTTATTTCATCTTTACCATTTCTGATGGATGAAATTAGAGATTTTACTCTTCTTTTTTTGGTTGAGTTAGCCAAAGTTTTCTCTATTTTATTGACTTTTTCAAAAAACCAACTTTTTGATTTATTGATCTGTTTTGTAATTCTTTTGTTTCCAATTTCATTTAATTCTGCTCTAATTTTGGTTATTTCTTTTCTTCTGCTCGGTTTGGGGTTGGAATGTTCTTCCTTCTCCAGTTGCTTAAGATGTCCCACTAAGTTGTTAACTTCCTGTCTTTCTGTTTTCTTGAGGAAGGCTTGAGGTGCTATAAATTTCCTTTTTAGGACTGCCTTTGCAGTATCCCAGAGGTTCTGATAATTCATATCTTCATTGTCATTTTGTTCCAAAAATTTGGTAATTTTCTTCTTAATCTCATCTATGACCCAGCTATCCTTCAGCATATGGTTATTTACTTTTCATGTTTTTGTATGAGCATGCCGATTCCTTTTGTTATTGAGTTCAACTTTTATTCCATGATAGTCTGAGAAGATGTAAGGAATAATTTCTATTTTTTTAAAATTTGCTGAGATTAGACTTGTGACCTAAGGTGTGATCAATTTTGGAGTATGTTCTGTGGGCTGATGAGAAGAATGTGTATTCGGTTTTGTTGGGATGAAATGTTCTGTAGATGTTTGTCAAATCCAGATATTGAATGGTTAAGTTTAAATCTAAAATTTCTTTGCTTAGCTTCGTTTTGGAGGATCTATCCAGCACTGCTAAAGGGCTGTTAAAATCTCCGACTACTATGGAGCTGGAGGTAATCAAGTTGCTCATTTTTGTTAGAGTTTCTCTTATAAATTGAGGCGCACTCGGGTTGGGTGCATAAATATTAATAATTGAAATAGCATCATATTGAGTAGTAAATTTAACAAATATAACTTCTCCATCCTTATCCTTCCTTATTTTGATCGGTTTAAAGCATATTGTATCTGCTAATAGGATTTCAACACCTGCCTTTTTGTGCTTTCCATTTGCCTGGAGTATAGATGACCATCCCTTCACCTTGAGTCTATATTTATATTTTAAGTTAAGATGAGATTCTTGTATGCAGCAGATATGTGGCCTGGGTTTTGTATCCAGCAAGTCTATCTGTGCCTCTTTAGAGGACAATTTAAGCCATTCACATTAATTGAGAATGTTGATAAGCCTTTTGAATGTCTGGTGGACATTTTGAATCCTTTCATGACTGTGGAATTTGTAATTTGATCAAAAGTTTCTGAATGGGTTTACTTTTGTGGTGTAGGATTACACTGGTCATTATGGAAGATAGGTCTCAGAATATCCTGGGGAGCTGGTTTAGTTATGGCAAATTTCTTAACATGTGGATGTCATTAAAGTATTTAATTTCTCCATCATAAATGAAACTCAGTTAAGCTGGAAACAGGATCCTGGGCTGAATGTTATTCTGTTTTAGGAGATTAAAAGTCGATGACCACCCTCTTCTAGCTTGTAAGGTTTCAGCAGAGAGATCTGCAGTTATTCTAATGTTCTTCCGTTTGTAGGTAATGTTTTTCTTATGTCTGACTGCTTTCAGAATTTTCTCCTTCATGTTAACTTTAGTGAAATTGATTATGATGTGTCTGGGGGATGTCTTATTCAGGTTGAGTCATTCTGGAGTTCTGAAACTGTCTGCTCTCTGAATTTCAGAAACTCTTGGCATGTCTGGGAAGTTCTCTTTCATAATCTCATGAAGAGACTCTGTATCTTGAGAAGCCGCTGCATCGCTTTCTGGGATCCCCATGAGGAGAATATTGGTTTTCTTCAAATTATCCCAGAGCTCTTTAAGAGAGTGATCTCTTTTTGCTTTCCATTTCTCATCCTCTTTGTAGGTTTGGGAACATTTGAAAGCTTTGTCTTCAATGTCAGAAATCCTTTCTTCTGCTTGCTCCATCCTGTTACTGAGGAATTCTACTATATTTCTCAGATCTTTCAGGGCTACAACTTCTTGTCTCAATGTGTCAAAATTGTTGGTCATTTTGTCTTTGAATTTGTTGAATTCTTGAGACATATTTTGGGTCATCTTTTAGATTACTGATTGAAATTCTATTTCCATCTTTTCCTTCACTCCCTTGATCTTATTTGCTATACAGATTCTGAATTCAATTTCTGACATCTCAGCCATTTGCCTATGCAAGGGATCTTGTGCTGTGTCTGCCTTGTCGTTCCTTGGAGGAGTTGATACTCTGATAATTCATATTGCCAGAGTTTTTCCATTGATTCCTCCCCATGATTGTTTTTCACCATAGCCTCTGCCCATCCTCAGAGTTGGGGAAGTTTCTCTCCAAGGTTAGACCCCAGCGGAATCACTATATTATTGCTGGAACTTTGTAGGGAGTGATCCTTTGTAACTCTTCTGTGACTTCCCCAGCCAGGGAGTTCTGGCTTTAGGAGCAGCCCCAGAATGTGGCACCCATGGATCCAGCAGCAGGGCAGGGGATGGTGCACATGTTTCTGGGAGTGCCAGGTGCCCAATTTCTTTGGCAAAGAGCACCCATGACTCCAGAAGTCTCTGGCTGGGAAGAGGGCTCCATGCAGAGGCAAGGAGGGCTCCAGAGGGAAGTCCTCAGTCCTGCAGCTTCTTGAGTTCATGGAAGAAGGTGAACCTGCAGGGTCCTGGCAGGCTCAGGTGTGGGGGCACGCTTCTGCCAGGGGAGTTCCTGGTCAGGGGCAGGCATGCAGAGGCCCTGCAGGTGCCAGGCACAGGCCTGTGCAATCCTGGGGGTGTCCCTGGCTTTGGGTGGGCCTGTGGATGCCTGGTGGTCACTGGCGGAGTACTTGTCGGAAGGCAGGACTGTGGAGGCGCAGCAAGTGCGGGGTACAGGGCCACACAGATGCCAGGGGAGTTACTGGCCCAGGGCGGACCTGCAAAAACCTGGCAGTCACCAGTGGAGTCCCTGGCAAATGGCGTACCTGCAGAGGCCTTGCAGGCTGGGGCACAGGCCTGTGTGATCACTGGGAGAGTACCTGGCTGGGGGTTCCAGGCGCAGGCCCGTGCAATCGCTGGGGGAGTCACTGGCCCGGGCCAGGCCTGTGGAAGCCTGGCAGTCACCTGCAGAGTTCCTGGCAGAAGGCGGGCCTGCGGAGGCCCAGCAAGCACAGGGTGCAGGACCACGTGGTTGCTGAGGTAGTTGCTGGCTGGGGGCAGGCCTGCAGAGTCCCTGTGTGTGCCAGGTCATGGTCTGCGCTGTCGCCAGGGGAGTCCCTGGCTGAGGGTGGACCTGTGGAAGCCCTGGAAGTGCTCCGCAGTTGTCTGGGGAGTTCCTGGCCTGGACCAGGCCTCCAGAGGCTTGGTGGTTGCCGGTGGAGTCCCTGGAAGAAGGTGGGCCTGTGGAGGCCCAGCAGGCCTGGGGCACAGGGTAGGGGGCCTTGCAGTTGCCAGTGGATTCCCTGGCCAGAGGGGGAGGCTCACTATGGTCCCCCAGAGCCTTTTGCCAGTGGGGTGCTTGCTCCAGCAAGCAAGTGGGGGTCGCTGCTTAAGAACCTCCTCCCTCAGTCTCAGGGGGGGTTAGGCTTCTCATTGGTCAGGTAAGGGGGAAGGGTGTACTTTAAGTTCAGAATGTTGGGGATAACTTTAGTTCAGTTCTTCTGCCTTGCAAGAGAGGGTTCAGAGTCACATCAGGGTTGCTCTGGAAGAAGCAGACCCCATTTCCCACAGCACTCATCTGTGGGGTGAGACAAGAGGTCCATAGTTCACTGCTTGTGTGTAGAAAACCTACAGGAAGAAGCAAAGAGAAAAAGAAAGGAAACAGAAAAACAAATAAACCACAGCCTTCTTGGGGGAGAAGATGGACACTTTTCCTTTCTGATGAATTTTGTACCTGAAGCTTGCTTTCTTGGAGTCACAGCTTGCCTCAGCAGAGGTGACCTGCAGTTATCACTACTCTCTCTCGGCTGGGGTTCCAGTCTTCAGCTTAATTGTGCAGTTTCTGGAGGTTATTTTTCCTTTTGGACAGGAGCCTCTTTCAGAAGCTGCTTCCAGTTGGCCATCTTGATCCACCCCCTACGAATTAATATTTCTTTACTTATAATAGGAGCACTTTCTCTGCTGCATTTTATATAGACAGACATCACGATGATTTCTTGAGCAGATTGAGTCAAAAAGATATTTCAAGTTCTTACCCATGCACACAGAACTACACGGCAAGCCAAAATTTCAAAAAGGAGATAAAAACATGTATGAATTCTACCATTTCTTACCACCATCTCCAAACCATGTAATTATTCATCGACTTCAAATCATCCTCTTTGTAATCTCCTGGCTGCAATCTCAACCTCTCACAGTCCAAACCCTACACCATAGCCCAAGTAATCTTTGTAAGGCATAAATGTCTAGCTTAGTCTCTTCTAATCTTTTGCTACAAAAGCCAGAATCAATAAACTTCAAGTCCTACTGTACATGATCTAGCCATTATCCACCTTTACTATGCCCATGGTCCTCCACTTTGCAGCCTGTTGATCTTCTCCTATGTCTCAAGGAAGCTTATTTATAGTTATTTTTAATATTTCTTCCCCTATACCTTCAAGTGGCTTCCTCCTTTGCACTATTCTGTTTTCAATTTGAATGTCAGCTCCACAAAGAAACCTTTTCTGATTAACCTAGATATATTTCCTCCCATGTCTCGTTAATTCTCTATATTACTTTATTTCTTACCTATCTCTTAATACCTGAATTTGTCTTTTTTATTTTATGATTACTTCTTCTGAAAACAAATATTTAAAGAGATAACAAACTGGAGAGGCATTACCTGAAGCAGAAATGCAGGGAGGAAGCTTAGTGTTTGGAGCTGCTTTACCCATGAAGATATTTCTTCATATAAGAGAAGTCAGCTGAGACTTTCAGAGAATGAAAACAGCAACTTTGCTCATCTGTGAATTATGGGAAGAGATATTGGGGTTCTGGTAACTCAGGAAGCCCTTACTTTGTTTTGGGTCCTATTTAAGGACTGCATAATAGGAAGAAGGGTGAAATGGATGAGACAATAGTTTAGCATTGTCATCCCCATCATGCATTCAAGATAATTGCTATTGCCCCAAGTGCTCTATTGATGCAAATGTAAATGCAGTCTATCCAGTCTAGAGAAAAATGACATCTAACCTCCTAGGTCTCAAATTATTTCTGCAAGTAATTTTATAAATGTACTTTCTATTATCAGTAAAAAATAACCAGGAACATGAAGAAATATGATAACAAGAATGAAAACCAATAAAGAAAAATAGATAACAGAAAATGATTAAAGATCTCTGGATATTTAAGTATCAGAAACAAGTATCAACACAAGGTGGCTGGAACCCACCACCTCCAGTTATGGGATCAGTGCCCTACTCCTTTAAGCCACAGGCACTGCCCCAGAAACAAATTTTAAAATAACTTCTACTGTGTTAAAAGATAGAAGATTAAGAATTTAAGCAGAGAATTGCAAACTATTTTAAAAAGAAGCAAATGAGCATTCTAGACCTCAAAAAATATGAATAACATAGGCCCACATGAGAGAAAAGCATAATTAAATTTGAGAAGGGTAAGAGGGAATTTACTTCCCCACCTACTAGGTACAATGAAGGTGTACATGGCAGATTTCATGGATGAAAGACTCAACTGCAACTCAGACTTTATCTTACAAACACAAACAATGCAAACTAATAGTATGTACCCTCATAACAATAATTTGAAATAAAAAGTTAAGAATTTAATAAATGGATGTAGCATTAGATTAGACTCAACATGAGGGAGAATTAGCAGACTGGAAAATACATCAGAAGAAAATGGAGAGGATAATGGATGAAAAATACCATAGCAGGATAAGAGGCATAGAGGATTCATTTATTAGGTATAATATATTGCAATTGACGTCCCATGAAGAGAGTAAACAGAATGGGTAGAAGTAACCTTTGGGAGAAATTTTAAAAATTGATGTTAGGACACCATTATAAACAATTCCAAAATTTATAAAAATGTAAACAATGATAAACAAACAAAAAAGAAACTATACCCAAAAGCAAAAGAAAAAAAAAACAGATTGTGTAAAATAGACACATGTCGAGAATGGACATCTCAAAAGAGTGAATGTTAGAAATGGGTTGCTATCTTTAAAGTGTCAAAAATATAACTGTCACCTTTTCACTATAATGGCAACAAAGATATACTTCAAGAATAACACATTGATATTTTCATATGGATAAAAACTGAGAATTTATCACCAACATATTCTTCTTAAGGAAATACTAAACAATTTTTTCTCAGATAAAGAAAAATTATGCCACATGGACCATTGGAAATACAGACAGAAATGTAAAGATGATGGTAAGTAAATGAAAGAATATTGACTATAGCAAATAACAATACTATAAATAAAATGCCTTTTTTAGTGCCATATATATGTATGATTAAAATGCGTAACACTGACATATACATTAGAGCAGGGACCGAATGGAATTTCAATGTTTGAATACTATTGTAGTATTCATAAAGAAAGAGAAAGTATTAATTAATATTTTCTTTGATACATCAAGACGCATGGTATAATGTCTAGAATAATGGAAGAGTAATTTTCAAGCTAATAGAAAAAAGAAATAAAAATCCATAAAAGGCAAGAAAGAAAAAAGAACATTATTATTTATGATGTAAATGCCTTAATTAGCTGAGAAAATTGTCATATTAAACCAAATAAAAGTCAGAATTGTCATATTGAATAAAATAAAGGTCATGTATATACTGTTTGCAGTTGTTTTGAATCATAAAGATTAAAGAATATTAAAAGTAAAATATGGAAAGTGTATAATATGAAACATTGACCAAAGGATAACTAGTGTTCTATAAGAGCTCCTTGTGCGGTGCCATTTTAAGCCTCTTGGTCTATGGCAGCTGTGTTAGCCTGGCCCTGAGAGCAGAGAGCAAGGGGAGG
Source organism: Arctocebus calabarensis (assembly GCA_963573935.1). NCBI lineage: Eukaryota > Metazoa > Chordata > Mammalia > Primates > Lorisidae > Arctocebus > Arctocebus calabarensis. Next base: position 7,770 of record CAUYON010017655.1, read on the forward strand.
CGGAGCCAAAGCAAGGTCCAGTCCCTGCAGAGCCACCACTGCAGGCCAAGAATGGTTGGGCCCCTACAGCAAGAGAAGCCCATTCCCCTGAGTTGTGGAGGGGAGGGGCAAGATGGCTGACTGGAAGCAGCTTCCAAAAGAGTCTCCTGTTCAAAAGGAAGGATAACATCCAGAAAATGCCCAATTGAGCTGAAGACTGGGAGCCCAGCCAAGAGAGAAATGATAACTACAGGTCAACTCTGTTGTGGCAAGCTGCAACTGCAAGAAAGCAAGCTTCAGACTTTCTACAGATGAGCAGTGAACTCTGGACCTCTTCTCTCATCCCACGTGAGACTGCTCTGGGAAGTGGGGGCTACTAACTCAGAGAAACCCAGCTGTGGCTCTGAACACTCTCTTCCTAGGCAGAAAAATTGAACTAAAATCTTACCTGCCATTCTGAACTTCCAGTACACCCTTATCTCCTTACCTGATGAACCAGAAGCCTAACTAACCCCTGCTGAGACTGAGGGAGGAGTTTCTTGAGCAATGTATCCTCGCCCTATCTGCTGGACCAAGTGCAATGCCAGCAAGAGACTCCAGAGACCCTGCTGAGTGTTTCCACCCCCCATGTCCCCTGCCAGAGACTCTGCTGGCAACATTGTGTGGCCTCGCGTCCTGCTCTGGCCAGGGACTCCACCAGCAAACTCGCGTGGCCCCATACTGTGGACCCTGGGCTCCCAGTCCCCTCCTTCCCCCACAGCAAACTCACGTGGCCCCATGCCATGGACCCCCGGCCAGCGGGCCCCACCTGCCCCCAACAGGGACTCTGCCAGCAACCGCACATGGCCCTATGCCATGGAAACAAGGCCCCCGCCCACTGCCTGCCCTGGTCTAGGAACTCTGGGAGCCAGACAACTCTTGTCCTCCCTCTGGTGCCATAACCTGCCTCCGCCCCAGCCCCACTCGTCTGGCCAGGGACTCCAGAAGCTGCACGACCCTAGCCCTCCCTCTAGCACCCTCCCTGCCTCTGGGTGGGTCCCTCCTCCTGGCCAGAGACTGCTGGAATTGAGGGCTCTCTTTGTCAAATTCACCGGGCACCAGGCACTCCCTGAACCATGTGCACCATTCCCAACCCTGCTGTTGGATCTGTGTGAGCCACACTCTGGAGCTGCTCTCTCAGTCAGAACTCCATGGCTGGGGCAGTCCCAGAGGAACTTCACAGAGTCACAACCTACAAAGATCCAGTAACAATGGAGTATCTCGCCAGGGTCTAACCTTGGAGATACACCTCCCCAACTCTGAAGACAGCCAGAGGCAATGGTGAAAAGCAATCATGAGGCAGAATCAATGGAAAAACTCTGGCAATATAAATAATCAGAGTCGATCAACTCCCCCAAGGAACGATAAGGCAGACACAGCATAAGATCTAATGCATAAACAAATGGCTGAGATATTAGAAGTCAAATTTGGAATTTGAATAGCTAATAAGATCAACAGAATGGAGAAAAGATGGAATTAGAATTTCAAGCAGTAATCCAAAAGATGTCTCAAGAATTCAATGAATTTAAAGGTAAAATGACCAAAGATTTTGAGACATTGAGACAAGAAGTTCCAGCCCTCAAAGAGCTGAGAAATACAGTAGAATCCTTTGGTAACAGAATGGAGCAAGCAGAAGAAAGGATTTCTGACATCAAAGACAAAGCTTTTGAATACTCCCAAACTCTTAGAGAGTAAGAGAAATGGAGGGCAAAAACTGATCACTCTCTCAGAGAGCTCTGGGATATTTCAAAGAAAACCAATATTTGCAATATAGGGATCCCCAAAAGTGACAAAGTGGTCTCACAAGGCACAGAGTCTCTTCTTCATGAGATTATAAAAGAGAATTTTCCAGACATGCAAAGAGATTCTGAAATTCATATCGCAGTTTCAGAACCCAGCACAACTCAACCCAAATAAGACATCCCAAAGACACATCATAATCAACTTCACTAAAGTTAATATGAAGGAGTAAATTCTGAAAGCAGACAGATGTAAGAAAATCATAACCTACAATATTCTTTTCCTATGGGAAAGAATATTAGAAAAACTGCAGATCACTCTGCTCAAATATTTCAAGCTATCAGAGAATGGTCATGGACTTTTAATCTCCTAAAACAAAATAACTTTCAACCCAGGATCCAATTTTGATATGCAGTTGCATTTCTAGGAATTCACCTAGAGATAGCTGACCAGGTGAACAAAAACATATGCATAAAATACTTATTCAAAATTTAGCTCTTAATATAAAAAATAAGAATAAGTGTACTTCAATAAAGGTTTGGTATACTATGTTTAAATTAGACAATATGCAAACAGAAATCTCAAATTTATATACATAGAAATGTTTATAATATAGAGCAAATAGTGGTGGTTTGGTTCATGTTTAGAAAATAACAACTGTGATATGCTCTATAATGTTCCCTATGGTCTCCTTTATGTAGTGGTGTTATGTGAATGTTTTATTGTACTCTATTACATGTCTATATTTTCATTGTTTAATCCAATAAATCTGTAGCATTTCTTATTAGAAAATAAAATAACTTTATCAAATAAAGATATGAAAATGAAGTGTTGTGCTATGTAATCTAGATTTTATTTTGTTTTAACACTGGTAGTGATATGCTGAAAGTTTGGAATATTTTTCTATCAGACTTCCCTAAAGATGGGAACATAGGTAAATTTCAAAGATCCATTTAATCATTGTGCTTGCTTTCTAGAAAGAGGAAAAAGCAAGACAAATGAACCAATGTATATTGATTGTCTACTGTGTGATGGGCATATGATATACCTAAATAGTTATTTAGTGTTTAGCTTATGGTCACATTTAGCAAATGAGTATTATCTGCTACCAAGGCAGGAGAAATGAAGTCAGTGGGCTTATTGTTCTGAACTACAGAAATGATTTTCATCAACTATCAGCTGAAGTCAAAACAAGAATCTCGGAGGGGAGGGGCAAGATGGCTGAATGGAAGCAGCTTCCGACAGAGGCTTCTAACCAAAAGGAAAGATAACCTCCAGAAACTGCCCAATTGAGCTGAAGACAGGGAGCCCAGGAGAGAGAGAGAGAGAGAGAGAGAGAGAGAGAGAGAGAGAGAGAGGTGATAGCTGGTGATAGCTGAAGGTCACCTCAGAGGCAAGCTGTGACTTCCAGAGACCAAGCTTCAGGCAGAAGAACTGAACTGAAGTTTTCCACCATTCTGAACTTCCAGGACTCCCTTCCCCCCTTACCTGATACACCAGAAGCCTGACCAATGCTGAAATGGAGGGAGGAGGACTTGAGCAGCGCCCACCCTCCCTATCTGCTGGACCAGGCGGCTGGCCAGGTAAGAGACTCCAGGGCCCCACTGAGCCCCTGCCAACCCTCAGGCCAGAGATGCCGCCAGAACCCCTGCATGGCTCCTATCCATGCCACACCAGGCCTTGGCCTGCGCCCACAGTGGCCAGGAACTCTGCCAGAACTCCCATGTGCCTCTATTTGCATGCTGTCAGGCCTTCGCTCACCACCAGCAGCAGCCAGGAAGTCTGCTGGGACTTCTGTGTGGTGCTGATCTGTGTCGTGCTGGCCTTGGCCAGCTGCCCACCGAGACCCCTGCCTGGCACCTATCTGTACCCAGGCCCACCACCCACAGCAGCCAGGAACTCCACTATGCTGGGACCCCTGCATGGCCCCAATTGGCACCCTGGCCAGCCTTGACCCACCGCCAGCAGAGGGAAGGAAGTCCACTGGGACTCCCTCCTGACACCAATCTGTACCCCACCCGGCCTCAGCCTGCTGCCCACTGGGACCCCCGCCCAATCCAATCCATGCCCCAGGCCTGCTGCCAACAGTAGCCAGGAACTTCACTGCACCAGGACCCCTGAGGCCACGATTGGCACCCCACTGGGCATTGGCCCACCACCAGTAGTGGCCAGGAACTTGCTGGGTCTCCCGTGGGGCCACAATTAGCGGCCTGCCACCAGCAATGGCCAGGAAGTACACCAGGACTCCCTCAGTGCTGATCTGTACCCCACCCAGCCTCAACCCACCCAGTTTCGATCTGTGCCTCAGGCCCACTGCCCACAGCGGCCAAGAACTCCACTCTGCCAGGAATCCCGCACAGCCCCAACTGGCACCACAATGGGCCTTGGCCCACTGCCGGCAGTGGCCAGGAAATCTGCTGGGACTCCTATATGGCCTGATTGGCACTCCCCCAGGCCTTAGCTCACCGCCAGCAGTGGCCAGGAGGTCCGCTGAGACTCCCACATGGTGTTGATCTGTGCCCTGCCCGGCCTTGGCTTGTTGCCCACCGGACCCCCTCTTGCATCCAATCCTTACCCCAGGCCCACCACCTTCTCTCCAGAGCCCTCCCAGCCAGAAACTGCTGGAAGCATGGGCTCACTTTGCAAAGGCCACTGGGTGCCCCATCCCATGCTCTGCTGCTAGAATTGGGCAAGCCACACACGGGAGCTGCTCCTACATCCAGAACTCCCTGGGTGGGGGAGTCCCAGAGGAGCTACACAGTCACTCCCTACAAAGATCCAGCAACAACAGAGTGATCCTGCTGGGGTCTGATCTGGAAGAGAAACCTACCCAACTCTGAGGACGGTCATAGGCAACAGTGAAAAATAATCATGAGGCAGAATAACAGAAAAACTCTGGCAATATGAATAATCAGAGTAGATCAACTCCCCCAAGGAACGACAAAGTAGATACAGCACAAGATCCCTTGCATAAGCAAATGGCTGAGATGTCAGAAAACAAATTCAGAGTCTAGATAGCAAATAAGATCAGCAGAATGGAGGAAAAGATGGAATTAGAATTTCAGGCGGTAATCTGAATGATCACCCAAAAGATGTCTCAAGAATTGAACGAATTCAAAGACCAAATGACCAAAGATTTTGGCACATTGAGACAACAAGTTGCTGCCTTCAAAGATCTGAGAAATACAGTAGAATCCCTCAGTAACAGAATGGACCAAGCAGAAAAAAGGATTTCTGACATGGAAGACAAAGCTTTCAAACACTTCCAAACTTCCAAAGAGGAAGAGAAATGGAAGGCAAAAACGGATCATTCTCTCAGACAGCTCTGAAACAACTTGAAGAAAACCAATATTTGCCTTATAGGGATACCTGAAAATGATGAAGTGGCTTCACAAGGCACAGAGTCTCTTCTTTATGAGATTATGAAAGAGAACTTTCCAGACATGCCAAGAGATTCTGAAATTCAGATAGCAGACAGTTTCAGAACCCCAGCACGACTCAATCTGAATAAGACATCCCCAGGCACATCATAATCCCTTAACTAAAGTTGATATGAATGAGAAAATTCTGAAAGCAGCCAGATGTAAGAAATCCATGAACTACAAGGGGAAGAATATTAGAATAACTGCAGATATCTATGATAAAACCTTTCAAGGTAGAAGAGAATGGTCATCGACTTTTAATCTCCTAAAACAAAGGAACTTTCAACCCAGGATCCTATACCCAGCTCAACTGAGTTTCATTTATGATGGAGAAATTAAATACTTTAAAGACATTCACATGTTGAAGAAATTTGCTATCACTAAACGAGCTCTCCAGGATACTCTCAGACCAATCCTCCATAATGATCAGCGCAATCCTTCACCACAAAAGTAAACTCACCTAGAAACTTTTTATCAAATTTCGAAATCCACAGTGATGAAAGGATTAAAAATGTCCATTAGACTTTCTAAAGATTTATCATTGTTTTCAATTAATGTTTAATTGAATGGTTTAAATTGTCCTCTAAAGAGGCATAGGTTGGCTGACTGTATACAAAAACTCAGGCCAGATATCTGTTGTATACAAGAATCTCATCTTACCTTAAAAGATAAATTTAGACTCTAGGTGAAGGGATTGTCATCTATATTCCAGGCAAATGGAAAACAGAAAAAAGAGGGTGTTGTAATCTTATTTGCAGACACAATAGGCTTTAAACCAATCAAAGTAAAGAAAGATAAAGATGGACATTTCATATTTGTTAAAGGTACTACTTAATATGATGAGATTTCAATTATTAATATTTATGCACCCAACCAGAATTTGCCTCAGTTTATAAGAAAAACTCTAATAGACATGAGCAACATGATTTTCTCCAGCTCCATAGTAGTTGCAGATCTTAATACTCCTTTAGCAGTGTTGAATAGATCCTCCAAAAAGAAGGTAAGTCAAGAAATTTTAGATTTAAACTTAACCACTTAACATCTGGACTTAACAGACATCTACAGGACATTTCATCCTAATAACATTGAATACACATTCTTCTCACCAACCCATGGAACATACTCCAAAATCGGTCACATCTTAGGTCACAAGTCTAACCTCAGTAAATTTAAAAGAATAGAAATTATTTCTTGCATCTTCTCTGACCATCATGGAATAAAAGTTGAACTCAATAACAGCAGGAAGCTACATACTCATATAAAAACATGGAAGCTAAATAACTTTATGTTGAAGGATAGCTGGGTCATAGACGAGATTAAGAAGAAAATTACCAAATTTTGGAACAAAATGACAATGAAGACATGAATTATCAGAACCTCTGGGATACTGCAAAGGCAGTCCGAAGAGGGAAATTTATAGCACTGCAAGCCTTCCTGAAGAAAATGAAAGGGAGGAAGTTAACAACTTAGTGAGATATCCTAAGCAACTGGAGAAGGAAAAACACTTTAACCCCAAGCTGAGCAGAAGAAAAGAAATCACCAAAATTAGTGCCAAATTAAATGGAATTGAAAACAAAAGAATTATACAACAGATCAATAAATCAAAAAGTTGGTTTTTTGAAAAGGTCAATAAAATAGATAAACCTTTTGCTAACCTAATCAGGAAAAAATGAGTAAAATGTCTAATTTCATCCATCAGAAATGGTAAAGATGAAATAACAACAGACCCCTCAGAAATTCAAAAAATCCTTAATGAATATTACAAGAAACTTTACTCTCAGAAATGTGAAAATCTGAAGGAAATCGACCAATCCTTGGAAGCACACCACCTACCAAGAACAGCCAAAATGTAATGGAAACATTGAACAGGCCTATATCAAGTTCTGAAATAGCAACAACTATAAAAAAATCTCCCTAAAAAGAAAAGCCTGGGAACAGAGGGCTTCATGTCAGAATTCTACCAAACCTTTAATGAAGAACTAATACCTATATTACTAAACCTCTTCTAAAATATAGAAAAAGAAGGAACACTACCCAATACATTCTATGAAGCAAACATTACTTTGATCCCTAAACCAGGGAGAGACCCAACAAGAAAAGAAAACTATAAACCAATATCACTAATGAATATTGATGCAAAAATATTCAACAAGATCCTAGCAAACAGAATCCAACAACACATCAAACAAATTATACACCATGACCAAGTGAGCTTTATCCCAAGGTCTCAAGGCTGGTTTAATATACGTAAATCTATAAATGTAATTCAGCACATAAACAAATTAAAAAATAAAGACCTGTCAATTGATACAGAAAAAGCTTTTGACAATATCCAGCATCCCTTCATGATCAGAACACTTAAAAAAATTGGCATAGAAGGGACATTTCTTAAACTGATATAAGATCATCTACAGGAAACCCACAGCCTATGTCGTAGTGAATGGAGTTCAATTGAAACCATTTCCACTTAGATCAGGAACCAGGCAGGGTAGCCCATTGTCTCCATTGCTCTTCAACATCGTAATGGAAGTTTTAGCCATTGCAATTAGGGAAGAAAAGGCGATCAAGGGTATCCACATAGGATCAGAAGAGATCA
>CAUYON010017658.1:0-41413 GCA_963573935.1 Arctocebus calabarensis
GGGGGGGGAGGGTGAGATAGAGGGGGATAATTGGTGGGGCCACACCCGTGATGTATCTTAGAAGGGTACAGGTGAAACTTACTAAATGCAAAATACAAATGTCTTCATACAATAACTAAGAAAATGCCATGAAGGGTATGCTAAACAGTTTGATGAAACATTTCAGATTGTTTATGAAACTAGCACATTGTACCCCTTGATTGCACTAATGTACGCAGCTATGATTTAATAAAAAAAAAAAAGAAAAAGAAAAAATTGGAAATACAATTTAAGATATTAATTGGATTGAAAATAGCTAAAAATAAGATTTATTTGAAGAAAATTCTAAATTTGGCTAACTTGAAAGTAAGCTTGATAAAAAAGACAAATGTAAAAGGGAATTGATTAGGAACTGAATTGTTTAAAACATGTCCATCATCGCCCGATTCAGCAGGAAGCAGTTAGATCAAGTCTTTGCCCCTTTTCCCTAATAGCAGTTAGAGTTTCTACTCAGAGAGGGAGAATTGATGCAGGACAATTGGCGCCCTAGCCAGCTCAGCGGGGCTGGTGGACCTGCCACCTCCTACTTGGTAGTGTCGGTGCTGTGGCAGCCAGCTGAAGAGCCAGTGGGCTGGATGACAGGCAAAGTGGGGGACCTCCAATCTCCACCAGAGGTTCCAATAGCCAAAATGGCTGGACAACTGCTGAGGAGACACCTGTACCTTGGTGTCTCCTTCACTTTACACTTAGGACTAAATGTGGAACCCTCATTTCCTATGCCTAGGTCAATTTCTTGTGAATTTCCTAGACCTCAATTCATGAATGGACTGTATCCATTCATTGATACATTCATTCACCTTGCCCCTGGTGGAAGGGACTGTATTCATTCGTTTCATGGCCAAGGAACCCATACATCTATATATACCCTGAGACTAAAGGCCTAAAGGAGTAGACGGGGAAAGACCGGGAGAGAAACGGAGAGAGCTTCTCTCTCCCCACTTGAATTCTCTCCCTCTACCAGGAGCTTTAGTGTTTTCTGTATTCTTTCTGTAAATAAATTCTGTCTTACCACTGGGGGGTGAGGGGAATAATGTAATGAAGAATAATAAAATACATGTATAAATTTTAAGAAGTCCTAAAAATTATCTTATTCAATGAATTTACATATGCAATAAGTATATTTACAACCCCAAAGTTCTTTACATTGTTCTTTTTTTGTAAAACTTAGCAAGTTTTTTCTGAAATATCTGTGGCCAAGAGTAGCCAAAATCATACTGGAAAAAAAAAACAAAACTCTGTCTTTATATTTTTATATATGTGGGTCATTACAAAAGTTTTGAAACACATAAAAGTCAAGAAACATAAAAGCCTACACAGAAGAAAACAAATGAAGCACTCCCAGCTATACTAAGAACTCAAAAAAGTTGGTACAGATGTCTTTGTTTTAAGGTGATTTTTGGTCTTCTGCATATATATCTAGTAAAGGAATTATAGGATCCAATGGTAGGTCTATTTTTAGATCTCTAAGTACTCTCCAAACATCCTTCCAAAAGGAATGTATTAGTGAAGCACTCCAATTTGTACAAATAACCAACACATTGAATCCCACAAAGGCATAAATATATTCAAGATATATGTATACATGACTTAATAAAAAATAAATAAATAAAATTAAAAAAAAATTGAAAACAACCACTCAGGCCCAAACCAGAGGGCTGCTTTTGCAGACTCCTAGAGACTGTGTGTATTTACCAATTGTTCGTCCCAAATTCCCACAGTCAATCTCTGAAGCCTTGCTCTGCTGATTGTATTTTCCAGTCCCTAATTTAATTTTTGAAATATTTTGAAAGCAGTATGATACAGTCAAAAGAATTTAGAATAGGAGGTAGGAGGAACAGCCAAGAGTCAGCCTTGGGAACCAAACCAATTCCCCAAGCTCTCCCCCTACCCACACACCACAGCGACAGGGTGACAGAACCTTGCAGACATTCTGTGAGCTGAGTCCAAGGCGGTCTGACCCAGAATCAATTTCAGGAAAATAGGTTCATTGTAGCCGCAAGGGCTAGAGTCGATCCTACACACCCATAGGAAACACTTCCAAAATGATCCCAAGGAAGCTTCAAGTTGGACAATGCCAGCTCTTGCTGTAAAACACAGGCGACATAGATAAAAAGCACTACACTCTCCTCTAAGGTCAACCTCACTTTTTCCCAAAGCCTAAAAGGTGTGTCAATCAAAGTGCAAGGCTCACATCTTCTCATTCCTTTTGTAACTAGGTAGTATCCACAGTCAATAGAGTCATCTCGGCCATAGACAGCTTAGGTATCCTCCGTCACAGAAGGAAAAAACATTGTATTTAGAAGTACAATACACTTATCTTTCACAAGTTCAGAAATAAACATTTCTGTGATTGATCTGAAGCAAAGGTCTACAAACTTTTTCTGTAAAGAGCCATATAATAAATACTTCTCAGCTCATTACTGCTACAGGAAAGCAGCACCAGGCCACATGTAAAGGAATTAACAAGGTTTACAAGATCGTGCTCCAATAAAACTTTATCGACAAAAACAGGTGTGGTGGATTCAGCTCAGGGGTTGGACTTTGTTAATCCTTGATCTAAAAGGATTAGTATGTACAAAATTCTACATTAGCCAATAACTCCAAGAAGCCCCCCAATATGTAAAATTTACATCATCTTTGCCAAACACTTGAACAACATCTCCCAAACACTTAGTTCCTCGTTTATTATGCCTTATCATGAGATAAGTTGGAAAATTATATTCCCATTTTATAGATGAAGATACTGAGGCTTTCTGAGCTAAGTGATCCACCAAAGATAACACAGCTAGTATGTGGTAAAGCCGGGATCCCAACCAAAACCTGTGCAAATTCTGGCTCAATAGATTTCTAGAATCATAATAGATGTCCTTATGCACCTAAGCCTAAAAACAGTTATAAAAGACAATTGGAAAATGCCACTTTTATTCTAAGAAAATCAACAGTAATGAATTCCAATTTAAGAGTAGGATGTTCATTAAAGCCCTTTTTACAGCAGTAAAATATTGGAAGCAATCTAAATGTCCAATATTAAAGGGAGGGTTGGAAAAATTACAATGTAGATGTTGAAAATAATGTTCATAAGAATACACAGTGATACTGGAAAATATCCACAATAATGTTATTTAACAAAAACTAGAAAGCAACACAATTGCAAAAGCATGATTCTGTTATTCTAGCCTGTGTATTATAGATATAGTAATAAAAAGCTCCAGTAGAAAACATTATAATTGTTTATGATCACCTGGCACTCTCTGCTTTTGAGGACAGTAAGTAATTTTGTTTTATTCTTTGAACTCTTTTGGTTTATCCAAACTTTATTCAAAATGCATAAACTTTTACACTGTAATAAATATATCCTTAAAAAGCAATTTGCCTTTAATTATTGTCTGTTTTTTCTTCTGTTGTTCCATTTTATTTATTCTTTTCTTATGGGTAGGTTGTTCATAAATGAAAATTCTAGAAGTAACCATGCCATCCTCTGGATCCAAGAAGAATCTATGCACACTCTTTAACAATAGGCTGCACGATGACCTTAACCTTTAACAATAGGCTGCATGATGACCTTGACACCAACATTATGCATCATATCCCAGTCCCACTGGCAAACCAACGAGTTCTCTGTGGTTATCTGTACGGCCTGAGAAGGAAGCAATGTGTTAGGAGTTTCCTCTGAGTCCCTAGAAAGTGTCACCATTTAACAGCAATGTCAGCAAATCTGCTACCAGGAGAGACCAGCCTGAGCAAGAGAGAGAGACCCTGTATCTACAAAATATAAAAAAATTAGCTGGGCATTGTGGGGCACCTGTAGTCACAGCTACTCAGGAGGCCAAGGCAAGAGGATCACTCGAGCCCAGGAGTTTGAGGTTGCTATCCACTAAGATGTTATGGCACTCTACCCCGGGTGATAGAGTAAGACTATGTCTCAAAAAAAAATTAAAATCACCTGGAGATATCACCTAACCTCAGTGAGAATAACCCACACCACAAATTCCCAAAGCTACAGATGCTGGTGCAGATGTGGAGAAAAAGGAACACTTTTACACTTGTCGATGGCACTGCAAAGCTAATACAGGCTCTTTGCAAAAAAGTATGGAGAATCCTCAAAGGACTCAAATTAGACATCTCATTTGATCCTGCAATTCCATTACTAGGAATCTACCCAGAAGAGAAAGATTCATTTGATCCTTAAGACATTTGCACTAGACTGTTTAAATCAGCTCAGTTTATGATTGCCAAGATGTGGAAACTACCTAAGTCCCCAGCAACCCATGAACGAATTAATAAACTATAATATCTGTACACCATGGAATACTCTTCAGCCATAAAAAAGATGGAGACTTTACATCTTTTGCATTAACCTGGATGGTATTGAAACACATTCTTCCCAGTGAAGTATCACAAAGAGAAAAGCAAGTACCCAGTGTACTCTATATGGATATGAAGCCAGTGGACAAACTAATGCATGCGCCCACAAGAGAAAAAATCAATTAAAATTGGGGGGAGGTGGGTAGGGAACGGGAATTGGTGTTCTCCCACTTGATGGGTACAATGTAGGGGTGTATGGAACACATCCTAGAAGGCGGGACACAACTACATCAGGGACTTTACCCAACAAATACTAACATTGTAACCTAATTGTTCATACCTTCATATTAATCTGAAATAAAATATATAGATACATGCACAAATGTATTTATTTATTTATATAAAATAGTTACCTTGGATATTGGTTATCTACTTTGGTCCTGGAGGAAGATGCTGCCGGGTTGCAGGCAGCTCTGCGTATGTGTGCGTGTTTGTGTGTCATCCTGTTTTATTTAGCTGTACAACAACGGGAGTCAAGGCTATGTGAAAATGATTGACATATTCTAGTTCCTTCCTGTTCTGCTTCTTTTAATCATGCTTTTGTACCTTTCTATAAACATTTTGCATGGTACTTCATAGAGATTTTAAGCATCTAAACAGAGAGAGAGGAAAGTGTATATAAATCATAGGTTGCTTAATAAATTTTCAAAAATGCTTCAATAACTGCCACCCAGGTCAAGAAATAAAATGTTGCCAATATCCCAGAAGCCCCCCTCATGGCTCCTCCCAATCAACATCTCCCCTCACTAAGATAATTACTATCTTGACTTCTATCATCATAGATTAGTTTCACCTGTTTTCACAACACTCATTAATGGGATCATACACTATGTTGTCACCCGTGTCTGGCTTTGCTCATCCGAAGTTGACTGAGATTCACTCATTTTGTTGCATGAAGCTGTCTGCTATTTGTGCTGGATAGTCTTCCTTTGCATAAATATATCCCAATTTATCCATTCTACTACGGGTTTTCAGGTTATTTCCATTCTTTGGTCCTTACAAATAATGCTGCTGAGAACATTTATGTAAATGTCCCTGAGTAAAGATGCTTACCTATTTCTGCTAGCTATAGATCTAAGAATGAGATAGTGCCTCATAAAGTATTCATGTATCCAGCTTATTACATCTGCCAGATTTACTCTTCCAGAAGCAATGTATGAGAGTTTCAGTTGCTCCACATCCTTGCCAACCCTTGCTACTGTGTCTTTATCATGTAATGAATCTGGTGAGTGCATAGAGAACTTTCATGGTCATTTCTATTTGTGTTTCCTGGTGACTAATGAGATTCGGCACCTTTGCATATAGTTAGCGTCTATTTGAATATGCTCCCTAGTGAAAGGTCTCTCCAAATCTCTTGACACATGCTTTCTTTTTTAGAGGTAATTCTTGATGTATCCAGGCCATGACAAGAAGATATGACAAAGAAAAATAAAAAATGGAGGGTATTTTGAGGAAAAAAATTATTTAAATTTATCTTTGTATTTCTGCTTTTATGCTGTTACCGAATATAAATTTCCTTGAACTCTTGAAATTCATAGGAATAATACCATCCATAGAGAAGCTAGAAAAATAATAATGAAAGCTGTCATTTACCTAGTGCTTGCTATACCCCAAGGACTTCATTTGTCATTTGACATAAAACTCGTAAGTATTCTACTCGGACACTAAGGTTTAGAGGGGCTAAATAACTTGACCAGCACTGCACAGCTATTGAGTGGTTTCCAAGAACCCCATCTGGGGGCTCAAAAGCCTATGCTCTTGACCGCCAAGGCATCCTCCTCATTTTTAGATTCTAGTAGTTTCCCAACGTCAGCATTCTTCAGAATCCATGGGAAGGCCTGTCAGACTGCTGGGTACCCCCTTCAGAGCTCCCAGTTCAGGGGGGCTGACAGTAAGCCTGAGAATCTGCATTTCTAGAAAGTTCCCAGGCCAGGACCACGATGCTGGCCCAAGGACCACACTCTGAGAACCACCATTCTAGAAGGTGGCAGTCATGTCTTACTTATCCCATATTCAAAGGCCCTGCCTGGCCCAGTGCCTGGCAGACACCAGACACATAAATGACGATTGAATGATTCTTATTCCCATTTGGCCCTCTGTGCTGGCAGGGAGAGCCATGCCTCCCAGGCAGCTGCAAGCTAACAGGAGTGAAGCCTGTGACACCCCAGCATTGATAAGGGCCAAGAGAAAGGAAATAAAATTCTGAGAAAGACTTGCCTACAAATGTGAAGCACGCAAGCTTCACTATTTTCCCAATCTTCTTTTAATCAAGATCTATCTAGATCAACCCAAAGGGAAGAGTAAAACTGTGTCCCAGTTTGATTGCTATTCCCAGGCAATAAAGCCATCAGTGTCCAAGATGATGCTGGTTGCTGGAGACAATCCCAAATCGACTGTATTCAAGCAAACATGCCCATGGCCATGCTTATCACATCTTTTTACTAGGTCTTTCAGAATGCACATTGTGGCAGAAACTGTCATTTGTCCCCTCAAATCTATTCTTTCATTTCTCATTGAGTTCCAGCATCCCAGTTTTTAGCCAAACACAAGGTTGCCCAGATACAACACTCTATTTTATTCAACCTACTTTGCAATTCGATATAACCATATGATTAAGTTCTGTGCAATAAAATACAAGCAAAAGTAGACCTTACAGGTAGTCTTCTTAAAATGGAAGGAATGTTCCCTTCACTATTTCTTCCTCCACCCTACCACTACTCATGAAATGGCTGGAACACCAGCAGCTATCTTAGATCATGAGGTTCAGGGCCACAAACTGTGAATGGCAGAGGGGTTAACTGTAAGGAGCCTGGGACCCTTTCTACCTTGAAGCACCACCAGAACAGCATGATTGCCGCCTCTGTGGCAACTTTTACAAGAGGCAGGAATCCACTTTCATCTTTTTTAACCTGCTGTTATTTTGAGGCTGCTCTATCACACAGCTGTACTCAATTCCACCTAGTAAATATTAGCAGGTTCTGTCATGCAGCTGGATCCTGAAAAACTACTGGATGAATGGTTAGTCTCCCTCTTTTGCCTCCTAAGGCAAGTGACTTCTGTTCCTGAGCCTCAGTTTCTCCTTCTGTTAAACAGGGGAAAAAATGTGTGTTGTAACTGCTTCCCAAGGTTTTTATGAGACATGAATATGATCTGGTTCAGATATGGTTTATGAAATATAAAGCTCTCCAAAAATGTGAAGGACTTTTATTTCCTATCAATAAGGGAATTCTTTTCGAGAGGAAATGAAGTTGGAGAAAGCCATGTAAGTCTCTTCCAATTAAGGGGAAGAGACGGAAGCAGACCAACAGCTTCTCCGTTCATCTCTGCCAAATCTTCTCTCCCAATTCCATCCAGGTCATTCTTTATTTTCCAAATGAGAATTTAATTTTGCTCTAACACCATTATTACATGTAAATTAAATATTTATTGGGCTGACTATCAATTGACTTTTAGGAATAAAGATTTGAAATTTATGAGCTAACGGACTCATTCAATAATTGTAAATTTCACAACCTTGCTTTGTAATCAATTACTGTTTAGTAATGATATAAATGCACGTTCCTCTCAGGAGACCCTGGTCAGCCATAAATTAGATTCTGCACACACAACAATCTGGCAACATCTCCACACTGGCTTTGTCTCTTCTTGGGAGTAAGCGAGGCCAGGGATTAATCCCAAGCTGGCTCTCCCTGGCCGTGCATTTGGACCCCAGTTCACTCATCACTCAAGCTGTGCTGAGGCTAGACTTAATGAGCGTTCACACAAAACATAATTCAGAAGATAAATCACCTGGAAGTAAAACCTCACAACCCAACTCAAAGAGATGCTGTACAGTAGGTAGACGGTCTTTCATGTGTTGCCAAATAACTATTTAGCGCCAACCATGTGCCAGGTGCCATCTATATTAGTGTAGAAAACTGATGCCTCCTGGAAGATAAGGATAAGGTGTGAGGAACAATAACCAATGGGCTGAACATCAACTGACTTATAGAAATACAAAGTTGACATTCATGAGCTAACACGAAGTGTCAGAAGCTCAGCATGTTAGAAGGTCATAAATGCTACAAAAATAAATAGATTCATTAGATAACTATCATCCAAACTTTACAAATATGGAAATTAAGACTGTAAGAGTAGATGGAACGTGCTCCAAAATCAGAAACTCAGTTACATTTGGGATTTGAACTCAGACCTACCTGGTGCCAAATGCCGCCTTCTTTCTGGCACCCAAACTGAATGGGTGGATGAATGAATACATTACACAAGCAACTCTGACCTCATTTCTCACTGATTACAGAAAAGAAATAAGCTCCCCCATACGAGAGACTCAGAAACTCAGAAAACAAGGCTAAGATTGAAAGATAGCTCTGCAACTAGACTAAATGCTGGTGCCTACCAGCACTTACTGTGGCTAAATCTAGACTCGTCTTCAGCAAAATTTCTGTTTAATTTCTATGTGATAAATGTTAGCATTCTTTTCACTATGAATGAATCTTAAAGCAATTGTGTGTATCACTGTTCATTTGGAATCCATTCTTTGCCCTCCCAGGACTGGCCAGCAACAAGACAGCACATTATAAATTTGGCTTCTGTTAGAACGAAGCATGATCGAAACCCTCGGGGAGACATCTGTCACAAATCTGCAGATTCTGGTAATTGATTAGAGAGCTTTTAAGTGAGCTCAGTGATTACATTTTGAATTCTTTTATATTAATTATTAAAGGTAAATTACGTTGTTGAAAAGGGAAACCACAGAAAGATGGTAATTTAATGAAATAGGTTAGAGAAACATTCTGGATAAGGTAATTGATTTTAAAAGTGAAAGGCATTTAGGAGATTTGTCAAAAATGGATTTAAATAACAGGAAATGGTGGACTGAGCCACTGGTTTGTGTGTTGCTTAAAGATAAAAAGAAGTAGTTGAGAATTTGGGAGAATCTGACCAAATATGAGAGAATCTAGCCAATATTATGATTGTAAAATGGACTTGCCCACTGCTATAGTCACGGCAGCCTGAACCATCTCTGTGAACCATCTCTGCCTCTCTCTCCATAATTTTAAGTAGAAGAGCGTACGCAAGGAAGAAAAAGATTACACCTGAATTCTATACTTCTGGTGGGGGGAGGTTGTTTCTTTTCAACAGAGATGCTAATACTTCCCAAACAGTCAGAACATGGCCTTGAGAATTACATGTTATTTGAACACCGCAAAATAAAAATGTCATTCTAAGAACAACACCACCCTAGTCATCCCCAATCTCCCTTTAAATCTCTCATTGGGAGATGGAGGCTTCTTGTCACAGTAACAGCAGCAGCAGGAAGAGGAGTTAACGGTACCACACCGAGTGGTAACGTCCCCAGTAGTAGTGAACATCCATAGAGTCATCCCCTGAAGGAGGGCTGCCCAGGACAGCCACCCAACCAGGACAAATAACTATTTGTCCTCCTGGGACCCCTCATGGGATTTTGCATAAGCAAGAAATGGACCTAAGATTGTTATTTCCGATCCTTCTTGTCATTGCAACAGGAAATGAAATAAGGCAGGGGTGAAATACTCATGGAACAGAGTTACTTATGGTTGTGAGATCTTGTTCCCTCCTTTGGATTTCTCCTACTCCCTAGATGAGAAAAAATTTTCAATCATAAATAATACTCATCAGAGAACATAGCCAGGACACATCACCATGCCAATGCACCTGTTGGCATTAATAAAGGCCAGAGAAGCCTGGAGAGCCCATAATTCCCAGTAAGCTCCTTGGCCAACTTCTTGCCATGTTCCTGCAGCCATGAGCACTGGCCAGAAGGGGGAGCTGCAGCAGAAAGCCCAGGCCATGACATTCAGGAGCAACTCAGTGCAGACGTGGCTTTCTGCTATGACAAAGGTTGGGGGGACCGTGAACATGTATTTCTCCAGCAGAGTATTTTAAAGAGAATGTCATTATGGGAGTGTGTAGTGTCTGGGGTTGGGGAGACTGGAGCCTTGTCATTTCTGATGGTGAGTAAAGCCCATTCTGCCCATACCATGAACCTCCAACCTTCATGTGATTTTGGTGTATCTCATTTTTATTGACTGATTTCCCCAATTTTCTTCCCATAGCTGGAAATACGAATACTTAGAGATATCGCTAGACCTTTCACGCTGATGATTGCCATGGAATAACACAAGCTTAGGATGGGTCTGATTGGAGTGATACTGTATCTCCAGCCATTAGGAAGCTGCAATAATACATATGAAGAGGACAAAGATGCCCACTGTATGAATGATGAGAAGCAGAGCAATCTGCATCAGGTAACAAGCAAGAGGCAGATAAAGATAGCTCAAGGCCCCCACTGGGCCAGAAAGAGGTGTTCAGTTGAACACTCATGGACAGAGTCAAAAGGGTCAGAGAAAATTTAATAAGGAAAGATGAAGAAATGGCCAGCTGTTGGCTGATCTGCTCTAAGTCCTATCTCAGACCAAGTAACGCATCTAATTACAAAGTGCAGAGCTTTGAAAGGTTCTGGTCCCTACAACAAGGTAGGGAGCTTGTTGCTCTTGATGGTTTGGGGGCTGTCAACACACTCTTCCTACCACTAAAGAGGGCCCTTAAGTAGCCAGATGGAAAGGAAAGAGTCAGAACAGCACGTCCACTGGATATGGTACCAAAGAGAATGTTCTAGCCATAAGAAGACACTCCCTGACGTCAGGAAGAGATGCGAGGTGGCACCAGGCTCCCCGCTCTACCACTGAGCCTAGTAAGAGGATCTGGGCTCTAAGATTTCTGGGGTGCCAAGTGCTGGGTTTCATTAGACTCCAGCACATTTGAAAGAAAACCAAAATCAGACCACAGACCACCAGCTAGAAGCCCACTCTGTCTGCAGTCCAGACCAGACTGGATTTCAAAGTTAGGGGGAACCTGCATCTTTTTCCCATAGCTCCCCACACTGCAAGCCTAAGACAAGTGTCCCAGTTCATTCCCAAACTACATACATCGTGTCAGGATGAGTTCCCTTTCATCACAGTTTCATATTCACATATATTGGCATGTTTCTAAACACACACCCATATGTAGTAAGCATGATCCTGTGAATAGATGTGGCTCTATTCACATATATTGACACGTGTGTTTACACACCTATATATGTAGTAAGCATGAGCATGTGAGTAGATGGGGACTTTATTCATATATATTGACATGAGTGTCTACACACCCATATGTAGTAAGCATGAGCGTGTGAGTAGATGGGGCTTTATTCTACAGACACCCATGTATGTAGTAAGCATGAGCATGTGAGTAGATGGGGCTTTATTCATATATATTGACATGTGTCTACACACACGTATGTAGTAAGCATGAGCATGTGAGTAGATGGGGTTTTATTTTCTGTCCATCTGCCCAACAAAGCTGTCAACTCCGTGAGGATCTGCACGTCTCATTCTCTCTGGCCCTAAGCACAGCCAGGTCATTCATAAATTAGTTCAGTGAGTCACTGGACCTTTAGTTTTATACACTGCCTCTGGCCAAGGGGGTACACGGTGGGTAGAGGTTGAGGAGTGGATGGCTTCCCGGCATGTCTAGGAGGCTCTACTCTCATTGTAAGAGGAGGGAGGCACAGTTCTGAGCCCGGGTGCCACTTCATGTGATTCTTCATCGTGTGCCCCGCAAAGGGACACCCAGATGCAAGGCTGAGGTCTGACTTCCAGGCCCTTCTCCACACATTCAGCCACAATGGGCAGCACAGGTCCCTCCTAATCCGTACACACCACGTTGCTGGCTGAGCTCTGCCTCAGTGCCTTTTTCGGATCCCATAATCTGTCTCCTCTGATGGGGAAGGGGACAGATGAGTGACCCGTGCTGACTCCCTCCCTTCCCTTCTTACCAAACAGAATGCAGCCTTTAGCTACTGAACTCCACCACCTCCACTCCCCCTGCTCCACACCAAAGAGTCCTTCTTTAGGGACTTTTTAACACAGACTCAAGAGATCATAGAGAAAGAGAGAGGACCAGAGAGGCAGGAGATAAAAGGCAAGAATTTAGGCCAAAAACCTAAGTTGATCTATAAGACCTGACAATTGGGGCAAGGGCAATAAGAAAAGGAGAAAAGGGAGAGTTGTGAAATATATACATTTGGATTCCCATTAATAGTCTTTGACACTATGAGTAAATAATTAAATGCCCTTTTAATTACTTTAGGCTCCTAAAACACAAAGTCATATGAACCACGTGGGTTTGCAGATTTATAAGGGTTATACTTTGCTGAGCCAGAGAAAGGGCAAATCCTAGAAAACTAGACAGATACTGGCCAAAAGTAGAAAACACTGGTACATATTGCTTTCCTTGTTACTCCCCTCAAGCCTAAAAAAATGTACATCATGTAGGAACAGAAATAAAACGTAGCCTGGTACCAATGCAAGGGGAATGGTTTAAAGGCTAACACTATGACCTGCCCAGTAGCCACGGGACCCAAGAGAGCATTTATCAACTGCAACTGTCCCTTCCTGTTTCTCAGTAAATGACTTCTTAGTAGACTGCATCCTGTTCACAGAAGAATAAAGGAGAAAACAGGGATATGACTTATTTTTTATATATTGCAAAACAAGGAGAATAGCATCAAAGAACTCTGGAGGAGGAACCCTCTAAAAATAATCTACTACAGGATCCAGAAGAAAATTCGACATAACCATTGATCGTGCCTAAAAAGAGACCAAGGGCTCCAGGACTCAGCGTAGGGTCATCGAAGAGATGAGGGTAAAGATGAGAATGTAACAAGATTTGGTGAAATAAGGAAGGATTTCCAAGAAACAAACAAACAAAGTGACTGTGGTGCTAAAACCAATATGTATATATATTTTCTTTTTAATCACCAAAATAAATCACTGGATAAAAGCTCCAAAACAAGCCCAAATATAATAAGATCAAGCCTTCAATCACCGGCGCAGAGACAGACAGCTGGCTAAACACCTAGACACACATGAAGTTAGCTTTGCCACCTTATGCCTACAGCAGCATGGCCCCATGTCACCTACAGGAACACAGACAGAAGCACATGAACAGCAGAGGTCAACAGCATCAGCTGCGCTCCTGTTGGTGATTTAGCACCTTCACCCGCTAAGAAGGACTCCCAAATGTCTCTGGGCACACACCCCAGAAGATGTTTCATACAATCACACATCCATCAGCCCTCCACGGCTTCCTATGAGGCCTGGTGCCCACCCCACTGCGGTGCTGAGCCCTGACACGGCTTGAGGAGCAGCACTGCTATCCGGGGGCCTCCCAAGGACAAGCTTCAAAGTCGTTCATGCCAAACCTGGGAATAACTCCTCCGCTCCTGCCCCCCACCGTGTGATTCCAGGGTAGAACCGTCTTTCCTCGATATGTTACAGACAGTAGTAAAATAACTTTTAAACCTTTTTCACGTTTTAAAACTTTCAAATTTGTCTACGATTATGTACAATTTTTCTAATAATTTCAAAAATCTAACTTGACAAAAAGTCAAAAAGAATTTCCCTTCACCAAATTGAAGTATTAAAAAAATTACATTCTATTTTTTTTTTTTTTTAAGTATCCTCTCTTTGTCAAAGAACCTTCCTCAAAGAAACATTCAGGCCTAGCCAGGCTCCTTGTCTGATTTATTCAGACAAGCTTTTATTTTTTGAACAAAGCCAGTATAGTACTGATACCAGAGTCTCACAAAGACCAGGAAAAAAGGGTTCAAAATTAATCTAACTTAGGGGCATAAATAAAAATCCTAATGAATGAAATTGAAACACATTCTTCTTAGTAAAGTATCATAAAAATGGAAAAGCAAGTATCCAATGTACTCAATACCAATATGAAGCCAGTAGATGATCTAATACATGTTCACATAAGAGAAAAACCCAATCCAATTCAAGTTGAGGGGAGGGGGCACAGGGGGAAAGTGATGGGGATCACTGTGCTCCCACTTAATGGGCACAAAGAAAGGGTATATGGCGCACCTCTTGAGTGCGGGACACAGGATGAAAGGGACTCTACCTAACAAATGCAAACATTGTAACCTAGTCGTTTGTACC
Source organism: Arctocebus calabarensis (assembly GCA_963573935.1). Classification (NCBI taxonomy): domain Eukaryota; kingdom Metazoa; phylum Chordata; class Mammalia; order Primates; family Lorisidae; genus Arctocebus; species Arctocebus calabarensis. The sequence continues at coordinate 14,436 of CAUYON010017658.1, forward strand.
TTCGCATCAACCTAAAATTTTTTTTAAAGTCCTAAACACTTAGTGATGAGGCACTAGAAAAACATTTTTTAAAATAACATACCATGTCCTAACGGTGTCCATGCCCAGAACAGAGCCTTTTAAAATAAAAACTATATTAATAAATTAAAGAGCAAACATTGTATGGTGAACCAAAAAAGCATGAAATCGAATTCCTCAACTACACCTAAGCAAATAAGAAGACAGAATCTAAATAAATGTCTGCACTCTTGCTTAGCCCAATGAAAACCCAACACACACACAAACGCACTGTGGTCACCAGCACACCACAAAATGATCAGCACAATTCTTTTTTTTTTTTTTTTTGGCAGTTTTTGGCCGGGGGCAGGTTTGAACCCACCCCATCTGGTATATGGGCCCGGCACTCTACTCCTTTGAGCCACAGGCACCTCCCAATCAGCACAATTCTTAAGGAAGAATTCTTCCCATTTGAGAAAGGAAAAACCCAGCCACGCTCTTTTTCACCATTTGTTACTCAACATTGTATTGGTAAGTGCTATTCAAGGCAATCAGATAAGAATAAAATAAGTAGTATATGATGAAAAAGAGATAGGAAAGCAATCATCATTTGTAGATACTTGTATACTTGAAAAACTCAAAAGGATCAATTGAAAAGCTTATAGAAAAGAATAAGAGATATTAGTAAGAGAGGTGGATTTAAAAATAAACATTAAAAGGCATTAGCTTTGTGCATCACAAATATCTAAATAGAAAAGAATGGGAAAAGATACTTCTTGAAAGAATAAAAATAAACAAAAATACTTAGGAATGGATTTTATAAAATCATACAAGAAATCCTACAGGGTTTTACCAGAGGATAAGAAGAAATACAGATTCCACTGACTGTGTTGTTCTGGGATATTCTATAATATCCAATTTTATGGTTTTGTAGAGATAATCTCAATCACAAGTTCCAATCTATGAACCGTGATGACAGGACTCCAAAATCCATCTGGAAGAATAAAATCAGCATGAATAATTAGAAAAGCCCGAAAAGATGATTATTTTAGTATTTTGGGTGACCTGCCCTCCCAAACAGGAAAATACACAATGCTGTAGGGCAGGAAGAGACAAAGAAATATAACAGAAAAAAAAATGCTCATCGTCCCTGATTATTAGAGAAATGCAAATCAAAACCACCCTGAGATACCATCTAAACCCAGTGAGAATGGCCCACATCACAAAATCTCAAAACTGCAGATGCTGGTGTGGATGTGGAGAGAAGGGAACACTTTTACATTGTTGGTGGGACTGCAAACTGATACAACCTTTTTGGAAGGAAGTATAGAGAACCTTCAAAGAACTGAAGCTAGACCTCCCATTTTATCCTGCAATCCCATTACTGCCATCTACCCAGAAGGAAAAAAATCCTTTTACCATAAGGACACTTGCCCTAGACTGTTTATCACAGCTCAATCTACAATCACCAAAATGTGGAAACAACCTAAATGTCCACCTACCCAGGAATGGATTAACAAGCTGTCATATATGTATATCATGGAAAACTATTCAACTACTAAAAAAAATGGAGACTTTACATCATTTGTATTAACCTGGATGGAAGTGGAACACATTATTCTTAGTAAAGCATCACAAGAATGGAGAAGCATAAATCCTATGGACTCAATTTTATTTTTTTTATTTTTATTAAATCATAATTGTGTACATTAGTGCAATCATGGGGTACAATGTGCTGACTTCATATACAATCTGAAATATTTTCATCGAACTGTTTAACATAGCCTTCATGACACTTTCTTAATCACTATATGAAGACATTTATATTCTACATTCAGTAAGTTTCACCTGTACCCTTCTAAGATGCACCGTAGGTGTGATCCCACCAATCACCCTTCCTCCACCCATCCTTCCACCTCCCCTCCCCTCCCTTGCCCTTTTCCCCATATTCTTGTGCTATAATTGGGTTTTAGCCTTCATATGAAAGCTATAAATTAGCTTCATAGTAGGGCTGAGTTATGTTCTCAATTTTAATATGAGGACAATTAATGATCTAGTACACGGTGGGAGGTGGGGGAAGGGGATTGCAGAGAGAGAAAGAGAAGGAGGGAGGGGGTTAGGGGAAGGAAAAGCATAGAGTGGGAAGGAGGGAGGGGGTGGGGTCTCAAGGTGTGACACACCTTTGGGGGGGCAAGACACAATTACAAGAGGGACTTTACCTAACAAATGCAATCAGTGTAACCTGGTTTCTTGCACCCCCAATGAATCCCCAATAATAAAAAAAAAATTTTTTTAAAGAATAAAACATCCAGATTAGATGCAAATTAATATAAAAATGTAATATAAACCAAAAAAGGCATTTCTAAACCATAAATGGAATAGAAAGGATGTGATATATGATGTTAGGACAACTACATGGCCATTTGGAAAACTTGGATCAAAGACTGAAAAGTTATTTATATACATGTAGCTTTTATGATATATGATATGATATATAACTATATTTGAGTAGAAAAAAAGCAAAGAGTTCTATCATCTTGGATTGAATAATGCAGTTCTTAACATAAAACCAAGTTCAGAAACCATGAATAAAACAAAGGCATATTTTGATTACATTGAAAATAAACTGGTCAGAATGAGACAGCATAAATACAGCTTAAATACAACTGTTTACCCTGGGGAGGGACGCAGGTTATTTGAATATGGAAACATTCTGCACTCGTATCTTGGTCTGGGTAGTGGCTGGATGAGCACATGCATATGTAAAATTCTTCGAGCTGTGTAGTTAAGATTTGTGCATTTTATCTTGTGTAAATTATGCCCCAATAAAAAAGAAAAAATGATAAAGGGAATAAATCAAGCATTTATCGTGTCTTTCCCATAAAGACTACAGGGTAAGCAAAAACTTATGACTGAGGGAAAATTCTTCTTCGTACAAAAGTTACAGCTAAAAAGTGCAAAAGGAATAAAAGAGAAACTCAACACTGCAATTCCTAACAAAGGAAGTAACCAGGACCATTTCCCTCCGTGGTGGCTAATGCCATTAGGGCCCTGTTCTCACACTCTGGTGTGCACCAGAGTCAGATGCGGGGCTGACTAAAACACACACTACCTGGTCCTCCCCCTAGAGGTGATGAATCAGTAGATTTGGGTTGAAATGGGAGAACTGGCATTTTTCACAAGTTTCCCTCTGTTGATGGGACTGTTAACCTGGGGACTGCACTTTGAAAACTCAGACATTTGACAAAAGGTTAATGGGGAAATAGATAATGGGTAAATCAGCCTGACAACACCTGAAATTGCTGATCAACCTGAACTTCGATTGTACAAGAGAGAATGGAGGAACAGAGGATCGTGATAAACACCATAAAGATTTGTCAGCCAAATCCAACATGGAAGACTCTACAGAACAAATGACCTGGAGTCTTTAACAAATAAATATCTCAAAGCAAAGGGAAGAGGGAACTGTTACAGGTCCATCTAATTTCCTTGAAAGAATTTGAAAGACCTCTTCAGGTACTGACAAACATTCTTTGCTTGGCCAACTTTTGACAGACTCCTTCTGAGCCCGTCTGTACACTTCCTTGTAAAATCCAGTTTTAGTAAAGAGTACCACTGCTGAGTCAGTTTATCAAGAACCTGCCACCTAGATATCTGTACCTGTATTGGGCTGCAATGAACATATCTGTATGTTTATTGCAGCCCAATTCATAATTGCCAAGTTGTGGAAGAAGCCCAAGTGCCCATCGACCCAGGAATGGATTAATAAATTGTGGTACATGTATACCATGGAATACTATGCAGCCTTAAAGAAAGATGGAGACTTTACCTCTTTCATGTTTACATGGATGGAGCTAGAACATATTATTCTTAGCAAAGTATCTCAAGAATGGAAGAAAAAGTATCCAATGTACTCAGCCCTATTATGAAGCTACTCTATAGCTTTCATATGAAGGCTAAAACCCAGTTATAGCACAAGAAATGGGGAAAGGGGCAAAGGAGGAGAGGGGAGTGGGGAGAATGGGTGGAGGGAGGGTGATTGGTGGGATCACACTTATGGTGCATCTTAGAAGGGTACAAGTGAAAATTACTAAATGTAGAATATAAATGTCTTCATATAGTGATTAAAAGGCCATGACGTCTATGTTAAATAGTTCAATGAAAATATTTCAGATTGCATATGAAGTCAGCACATTGTGCCCCATGACTGCACCAATGTACACAATTATGATTTAATAAAAATAAAAAAATAAAAAATAAAAGAACCTGCCACCCTTGCTATCTTATCCAACTCAATATCCGGTCAGGGCCCCCATCCTCCACCATCCCCCCAGGTGATATCAGATCACCATGGCCCAACATCAACCATAACTCTGTTAGGAGGATTTAGCTGGAACCACCTCCACTCCTGATGTTTCTTTCCTTTTTGTGGTTTTTCCACCCACTGCCCTCCACTGGTCCTTGACTGTAAATCTCCACTTGCCCAGGCTGTATTCAGAAGTAAGCCCAATCTCTCTCCCTCACTGCACCATGCTATGGTTTTGAATGAAGTCTTCCTTGGCCAAGAATACTTTAACAAGCTTCATTGAATAATTTTTTTCTTTAGCAGTATTGACTCAAACTAGCTACTTTTTTTTAATTGAGAAGTTAAAGACAATTTGGTGCTATTAAAGATTCATTGTCAATTATATTGGCTGTGATAACAGAATTGTTTATGTTTTTTGAAGTCCTGATCTGTTAGACGCAGGGCTTTGTAACCCCAGCACTGTTGACATTTTGGGCCAAACTATTCTTTGTTATAAGGACTGTCCTGTACACTATAGGATGTGCAGCACCATCCCTGGCCTCGGCCTGCTAGTCCCATTAGCAGCTCCCACCTCCCACCCACGTTGTGACAACCAAAACTGTTTCCAGATACGGTCAAATGTCCCCTGTGAGGCAAAACTGCCCCTGATTGAGAACCACTGTATTAGACAAACCTTCTGAGGAATTTTTCAGAGAAGCAGGGTAGAGATTTTTTTGTTTTGAAATAATCCAGAAAAAAAAACAACAGGGAGTGGGGGTGAAAAGCAGCTACAATGACAGAATGCTGACAATTGTTGAATCTGGATAGTAAGTGCCTGGGTGTCATTTTATTCTCTGTGCTTTATTATACATTTAAACACTTCTGCAGAAAAGATTTTACAAAAACATATGCACATACATAAAGGAATGCTGTAGAAACACATTTTTGACAGATGTTCATGACATTACATGGAAAAAAAGAACAGATCACACAGTATGTACACTGTGACCCTACTGTGATATAAAAGAGATACCAAGAGGGGAAATGACTCAAAATATTCACATTGATGGCCTCCGGGTGGTAAGATTATAAGTAATAATTGTTTCTTCCAGTTTATAGTTTTTCAAAGCTTTCCCCACGAACATATACCTCTTATTCAGTGTGAACAAACAAATAAAATAAAAACTAACAAAGAAGAAAGAGTACAACACAGAGACACATTGTTGGCAGGGAACAAAACAGAAAGACTAATCAAAGCAAACACAAGATCTTGAAAAGTACAACAATCAGAGGGCATTGAGTTCAGGGCAAAAATATCACACGGCCTCTAGGGAAATGCTGCATCAAAGCATCCAAGTTCACCGGCACGTGCCCATGCCTGCGTGTGTGTGTGTGTGTGTGTGTATGTGTGTGTATTTCCCAATTCTGACCTTGAGGCATCTGAATTCCACTTGATCTCTCTCGTTTCAGAAGGTAGAGTCACATGGAATTAATTTTAGAAAGACGTCTCTCTAAACAGAGAATGGTATTTCCCCTACCAGGCAAATGTTTAAACTAAAGTTTTTAAATTAATCACTTTGGTGCTTAAACCCAGAGCCAGGTGGAAAACTCAGCTATTAAGCTAGAGTCGTGCCCCCAAAGCTTCTGGGTAGCTGGGGTTTTGTTCTTCTGCTTTTCAAAGCCAAATATAAATGATTCACTATTTATTCACCTGTTGCTTTGACTCACCTGAGCAGCTTGCAGCCTGGCTTTGGTGCAACTAGTTAATACCGAGGCAGAATTCCTGATTTTATGATTCCTGTTACAGCATCTGGCCTAAATTTCAGTTCCCCTTCCATCTTCTGCCCTCCCAAGATCTGCTGTAAAATCATCTCCAGGTTAACCAGAAGGCAGAGCCCACAAGGACCAGGATGGCCACCTTTGATGCTGCAAAGGCTTAAAAGGGAGCCCAGCATGTAGTTAAGTGTTGGATATATGACTGTTGAATCAATGATTAAATTGTGCTTCCTTCCCCTTTCCTGATTTCTGGCCTTCCCAGGGAACATCTGCCATTTCTAGGGCTACCTAATGGCCTCGATGTTCAGCAGCCTCATATTCCATTAGCATGCTGCCTGCCCTACTATCAGGGCATTAATGAAGACGTTAATACAGACCCTCCCGCCACCATGCTGCGCACGCAACACACAACACAGCAACACCTCTACACACCTCCACGCTCTTGGGTCTGACGATCCATGTATTTTCTGTTTACTCCTTACACCTCTCAGCTAGTCTGTGCTTGATCCCATTGTCTTCTTAATAAACCAATTAATTTTCTGAGTTAAAATTCATGAGGCAGTGCATGTAACGTCTACATCAATAGCTGTTTCTGAATTCTCTTTAGCTGCAGACATTTTTATTCTGCCCACAAAGGCTCCCAAGTTTATTCAAAGGTGTTTCTCCATGTACTTCCCCTGGGGCCTCAGCAGCCCACAGTGGGCTTTGCTGCTCAGGTCACTCCTGTGCTTGGTATAAGAACCAACGTCAGATTCTGGAATCGAGGCTGACTCTCAGGTACCAGTGTCCTTCCACTCCTGTCTCCTGGCCTGAAAGAGACCAGAGAAGCAGGGTCCTTCTGCTTCTTCTGCTCCGGGGGTACAGAGGCACCCTATGTATCCCGCTAACTCCAATGCCTGTACCAACTTGGGGTCTCCAGGATGACACTCAGGTCCTCTACTAAGTGTCACTCAGAAACCTAGTCCAACCCCTTTCTGAGGGGAAGAATACAGAAGAAGAAGAGAGAGAACTGAGGCCCAGAGGATGACATGGCATGCTGGGGTGACAGGATAAATGAGGGGCACTGCCGGGAGTGGGACCAGTCTCCCAACCCCAAGAGCCCACGTTTCTTTCTCCACTTGACACTCCCAGCATATTATAGCCTGTGGGCCAGAAGTGGCCCTCAGCCTGTTTTGTAAATAAAGTTTTATTAAAACACAACATACCCATTCATTTCCACACTGTCTAATGCTACTTCAGGCTACAACAGCAAAACCAAGTAACTGGGACAGAGGCCATATAAACTACAAACCTACAATATTTACTATTTTGCTGCTTACAGAAAAAGTTGGCTAATTCCTGCTAAAAGGTCCAAAAAATCAGGAAGTTAGGAGGAAAAGCGCTGACACGAACACAACAGAATAAGCCAGATGAGTACCTGGCTGTTGGCCTCGAAGTTGACTGGCTCCAAGGAGACCGGGAGGCCCCTCTGGGGCAGAGCTAGTCACTGCTCTGACCTTTCTCCCCTCTCCCCAGCCGCCGATACTACGGCCACATCCCTCCTTTGCAGAGACGGCAGCTTCCTGCGCTAGCAGGCACCTTAGGCTGTCCCCACAGGCATGTGTGCACAAACACCTGAGCAGGTGCTGAGTTCCAGAGCCCGCAGCCTCCACATATAGGTCTGGAATATTAAACTCAGGCTGCCACCAGAGACAGCATGGGAAACCAACAGTCATGCGACTGGTGTGCGGGGAGGTGCCTTTTCCAGCTCAATCCTCTTGCTGGATTCAAGCTTTGCCGACATCCTCACCAGCTGGGTACCTGCAGCAACTTAATTTCTCTGAGCCCATGCTTCCTTGCCTACAAAATGAAGGGCATGGCAGTTATAAGGATTCATGGAAGCAAGGTACAGAGTCCTGAGCACAGAGCCTGGCACACAGCAAGCGCCGAGCCGGCATTGGCCAGCTCTGTCAGCGCTGCCGTGACCACCTGGACAATGTAAGGCAAGATTTGAGTGTCCACAGGCACCTCTAACACAGGGTCCAGAACAGGCTTCTTCAGCTCCAAGGCATTGCTAAGAAATCCAAAGCAAAGAGCCAGCTGAGCACCCAGAGCTGGTTGCACACATGTCATACACAGGACTGGTGGCCCAGCCTAGGAGGGGGCACCACACGAGCCCTGCGGCCCTGGGCAGGCCACCTGTCCCTGAGCCTCAGGCTCCTCACTGGTAAACTGATAATAATGTGCACCCCCACAGAGCTGCTGTGAGGACTGGATGTGATGAAATACCTGTGGGTATTGTGGCACTGGACACAGATAGGCAGGTCCATAGAAGAGTCCTTGCCACTGTCACACAAAACAACAGTTAGTCCCTGCTCAGTGCCTGTACCTCAGTGGCTAGGGCGCTGGCCACATACACCAGGACTGGTGGGTTCGAACCCAGCCTGGTCCTGCTAAACAACAACAACAACTATATCAACAAGAACAAACAAAAAATAGCCGGGCGTTCTGGCGGGCACCTGTAGTCCCAGCTACTTGAGAGGCGGAGGCAAGAGAATCGCTTAAGCCTAAGAGTTTGAGGTTGCTGTGAGCTGTGATGGCACAGCACTCTATGAAGGTGACATAGTGAGACTGTGTCTCAAAAAAAAAACCCTAAAAAAACAGTTAGCCTGAAGTGTCCTCCATGGTCTGCCCATGCCTGGTTCTCTGCCTTCGCCACAGAGCCCATGTCCTTGTCCTGGGCTCCTAGCACCGTCTCCTGCTCCCCCAGGGGAGCCCCTCATATCTTTCCAATTCCAGCCTCATTCCCTGATGCTCCCGAGCCACAGCACCACAGCCCCAGGCACCCTGTCAGCTTTGTCTCTTGCCATGGACATTGTCCTCCAGGGTCAGAGTTTTGTCAATCGTCATGTCCAGTCCTGGCTCCCCAGGCTCCTTCCTGTGTGACCATGGGAGAGCCACTGACCCTTTCTGAGCACAGCCACATCATTTGTAAAATGCAGGCTTCAGATCAGATACTCATCAAGCCCTTTCTACCTTGAGAACCACTGTGGAGAATCTACTACAAAGCTGTCACAGAGGCTCCGCATGTATCTGCTAAGTCCAATGCCAATTTCCACCAAAACATACCCACTTAATTGAATAGAGAGAGGCGATGGTACAAGCATGGAGTGTTGTTTTGCTAGTAAGGCCACTGAAGATCTCGGCTGGAGACTGAAGTTATCAATTGTCCTGGCTCCCGCCCTCGTGTCTCATACCCAACCTCCTTTGTACTTGTCTTTACCCCCACTCAATTATTTTTATTTTTAAAACCTGATTTTTTCTAACTGAGTTTGCTTACATGGAATCGTGGGGCCCTTTCAACTCCACTCCATACTCCCTGCATCTTCATGCTTCCCAGCTTCTTGATCTGTTTGATGTTTTTCTGAATTAGAAGTAAAGGACTTACAGAACCGCCGAGTGGAGAAGGTCCGTGGAGAGCACCTGCCAGGACACCAGGCCTTGCTCAGCACTGCCCACCATCAGCGGGAACACCCCCAACAACAACGAAGCTGCTCCCCGGGGGGAGGCCACTCCATGTTCACACTGTTCTGACCACTGAGAAATTCTAATTTTCTAATGGTGCCATTCTCAATGGTGGCAGGAGGTGATACCTGGGATAGAAGGGCGGCCCAGCGCCAAGCTAGATACTAAAGTGCTTCATCCATAAGGGAGAAAGTTCTTCTTCTCCCAAAAGTAATCCAAGCCAGAAAACGGTCACACCAGGCCTGGAACCCACAGAAGACTTGAACCCCTACCCCTGCCACGTGGGGCTCTTCCTCCTCCTGCTCTGGGTCAGGAATCAGAGCCCCAGCAGCATCCGATCCCACCATCTCATCACAGGATGAGGCGACAAAAGGCTTCAAGTGACTTAACACAAAACAGAAGCAATACTTTAAATACTTGTAGTACATTTTTATAACGATAATCCAGAAATACAGTGAAAAATAAATGCAAAAGACTATACCATGGAATCTCCCGCCTAACGCCAACCACAGACCACCCGGTTCCCTTTCTCTGCACTTACTTTTGGCAGTTTGCTGCCTGGAAGGGTCCAGGTAATTTACACATATAAATCTATAAGTAAAAAAATGTGTGTATCCTTTTGTTATACAACTGGTAACCGATATTCTATTGTTCTGTTAATGCTGAGAGATCTTGGTCTTTCTCTTTAATGGTGTTCTACAGTATGAACACTCACACTGAGTCTAGTCTTTTGCAAGTATTAGGAAAGCTGCAATAAATATTCTAGTATGTATATTTCCTGCACACAAACATATACACACACGGTGCATCCTACAGAATTCCTAGAAGTGGAACTACTTTTAAATGGTCAAGAGTTAGCAAGCCCTCTCTGCATAAAGTGTGTGTATGTGTGTGTGTGTGTATAGTATAACGTGGTCGAGGAGGTTATTAATGTAATGGGATGAGATCTTCTGCTGGTAGAATATTAGAGTTAATTTAGAACTCATCCTATTTCACTTCATCTGCTTTTCTTTGAATCTGTTGTTCCTCGATTTCATCCACACTTCTGGTTATTAATGCCCCCATTCAGTGTTTCATATTCACTCGGCCTTCGTAATCCAGTTTACTTTTTTGAGACTTAACGCCCTTACAGAGTCACCGTGTGTGAAATTATCTTTTACAATGCTGAATCCAAGCCGTTTATAGTTTTCAGTCAATTACTTCCAACCACCAGAGCTGTTCTCAGGATAACATTTCTGACTAAATTTCTTACTTTTTGGATCATGAATTCTCAGACACGACTAATCCTGGTGTCTAGGTGGGTCCACATATTTGGACTCACTCTCAGAGCAAAGAGTTTCTCCAAACTTAGAAATCCACATTCAATAAGCCACATAGGTTCTGAAAATTTTTAGTATCAAAGCCAGGCTGATACACTGAATGATATTTCACAATCCCTGGCTAAGAATTATTATAAAAGTTCACGCACGAGACCTGAACAGAGATCACTGGCACTTTCCACACCTCCAGGCTGGTGGGCAAGGGAGAGTCTGCCTGCTACATACACCCTCGGGCCCAACCCGACAGAATCTGTACATCCTGGAATATGCCTCACTTGTCCACATCTCCCTGCCCTAGCACATCCCTGCCTGGAATGACATCTCCCCAACCCTCCAACCTATCCCTGGGCAAAATGTATCCATCATCTCCACCTCCCTTGCATATTTCATCTTTGCAACCCCAGCTCCCAGCAGAGCAATGGATGCACCCAGCAGGTGCTCTATAAATGTCTAATGAATGAATGATTCAATGAGGACTCTCCCTGAGATCACAGACTTAAATTATGTTTCACAAAACTCCAGAATTTTCTAAAAGAACGTGTGTTCCCACCCAGTGGGTCACTGCTCATGAGCCTCAAAGACATCACACCTATTTTTTTGCAGGAAGAACAGGTGAGTCAAGTGTTTTTAGGAAGAAATTACCCATAGCAGAACTATTCTGGAGGCTTAGGTGCACCACTGATATAGAGTTCACATGCCTCAAAAATGTACTGTCTGTTACCTTTTTTTATAGGCAAGAAAAATAAAGCAGGAGAAGTGAAGAAATAAACTGAATGATATTCACAATCCTGGTTAAGAATTAACTTTTAAGAAATCTGGTAGCAAATCCATTTGTAATTTAAAAAAAAAAAAACTCTTTGATTAATAAAAAAAATCACTGGCCAAGAACATAAGACTGTGTACTAACTTTGCAATCTTCTGTGAATCTATATTTCAAAATAAAACATTAAAAAATAAAAAGTAAATTTAAAAAATTTAAAATCTCACTGGCCTTTATTTCAACTATATCAGTTAGCTTTGGCTGTCCTGTCCTCAAAACTATACTCAAAATGTACTGGCTTCGTATTATTACCATTTATTTATCTTATGAATCTTTTATTTTAAGACAGAGTCTCAAGCTGTTGCTATGGGTAGAGTGCCGTGGTGTCACAGCTCACAGCAACCTCAAACTCCGGCTTAAGAGATTCTCTTGCCTCAGCCTCCCAAGTAGCTGGGACTACAGGTGCCCACCACAAGGCCCAGCTATTTCTTGGTTGCAGTCGTCATTGTTTTAGCTAGCCCGGACCAGGTTCAAACCCACCAACCTGGACCATCACCCTACCCACTGAGCTACAGGCACTGCCGAATCTTTTTTTATTATTATTATTTGTTGGGGATTCATTGAGGGTACACAGAACCAAGTTACAGTGATTGCTTTTCTTAGATAAGGACCCTCTTAGAATTGTGTCCTGCTCCCAAAAGTTATACCACGCCTCTTGTGTTCTCCATCCCCCTCCCTCCTTCCCTTTCTCACCTCTTCCCTTCCCCCACCCCCCACCATGTACTAAGACCTTAATATGAATCTTTGGGTCAGTACCCTGAGCTGGGCTCAGCCAGGCAGTTCTTCCGCTCATCTCTGTGGGGCCCAGGCATGTATCTGCGACAGTGGCTGCTCAGCGAGGTGAGTCTGCTTCTAGTTTGTTATCAATGGGGTAATGGGGTCAACTGGATGGTGTGCCATCACCCAGCAGGTTAATCTGGGCTTCCTCACCTGGAAGCAGCAGGAGGGACCCCTAGAACAACAGGAAAACTAACCCCAGAGCACAAGTCCTTCCCACACTTCAGCCTACGTCTCACTGGCCACTTCTCATTGGCTGAGCCCAGAGGTGGAGAAGTAGATTCTACCTCTTCATGGAAGAACATGCAGTGCAAGGTAACACACAGATGAGAGTACAGTCATCTTTATAATTTACAACTTCAACAGTGTGTAACTCCATCAAACTTTAATGATATTCAGATAAGACTTTGCAATAAGTAGAGCAGCTTTCAGTTACTGTGACTGTATTCCTAAAACAGTTTCTTGAAACAGAACATTCATAAAGCAACCACTGGAGAGACTTCCAATGCTAACAGTTGGGTATCCACAGGACATTCTGCGTCATCCTACAAGTGAGCATTCAGGCACCCTTGATCCCTATGTGGTAGGCCCCATGGGGGCACTGAATAAGAATCACTCTACACAGAGTCCAGAAGACTCAAGCCTCACCTCAATTCTTGAGGCAAGTTACTTCAATCCTATGTGCTGCCCCCTCCCTCATCTGCCATCAAGAATGGCAGGAGCGACGGAAAGAATTGCTAAGAGGATTCAAATGAAACGACCTCTGTGTCTGCGCCTCGGGCACCTGCAAGTGCTCAGTGTGGAATGGGAAAGACCTTGAAACAGTGAATCATGCCCAAAGTTCTAAAGGGACTTGAGTGCTCAAATAAAAATGAGAGATGTGAGCAGGGGGAGGGTGTGAGCCAGATGGCCACAGGGCAAAGGACTGCCCCTGGGCAGGATTTGAAACTTAAAGATGGCACAACTGTGTGTTCTCTGTGACTTTTGAAGAAAGGGCTGGGTGTTGGGCCTGCACAAAACATTCCGCCCCTCCAAGGAGAGTGAATCCCCGGGCACATCTTTCTGGAAAAACACCCGTATCTGATGAAAGGTTCACAAATACATTCAGCCCCATGAAAGGCCTGGAGGAATTGTGATGTTTGCTGTCTACAGAAGGAAATAAGCTCCCACACCCTGCCACCTGCAACCACTTCTCATACTTCAAGGTAAATAAGAGGTACAGCTACAATTTGTTGAATACCACCCATATGGCAGAACCTGTGCCAGTCAACCCACCTACATTAAATAATCGGCATCCATCCCACAACTACCTGCTTAGTGACTCTTACTGAGTTTCTAGTATTGATCAGATTCCACCGAAGGGGCGAGAGAAGGAGGGATGACGGGTGCCAGGCAGGGTTGTCTGCCCCCGATTGGCTCAAGGTCTGATGGCAACCGCTAAAGCCACAATTGCCGCCTCCACCAACACCAGGAACAAAAAAGAGCACCTAGATTTTATGAACGGTCACTGCAAGCTAAGCTTTACACAGCTCAGTGAGTCCCCACAGTCATCCCACCTTATGAATATGCAAATGAACTGGGAACTTGGGGGAACTCTATGAGAGCAACAGTCAGCACAACAGGAGCGGGATTCGAACCAGGGAGCGCCTCCCAGGAGACCCTGCCCCGGCAAGGCCTCCTCTACTCCCAATCAGGAGGGCTCTTGTCGAGCAGAGAAAGGTTCAGGTGGGCTATGAGACGCCTCCCTGCCCCTCATCCTAAGTTACTCCCAACAAGCCCCCATCTGCTCTTCTAAGACTCTCAGACAAAGGTGAGTGGTCCCCACTTCTGCTGTCCCTCTCCCTCCCCCTTTTGACTTTCCAGAGTCTTCAGCAAATTGATCTAATAAAAATTCAACAGCTCACTGGCTCTAAATCTTGGCTGTGGCTCTTTATCTGCCTAAAGGGTCTGCAGGGCTGCTAACTCGGCACTTGGATAAAATCTAAAACTCACACATTTGTGCATTCCTTCATTAATTCAACAAAAACTTACTGAGCACCCAGCAAATGCCAGGCCCAGTGTGAGAGCACCAGGAGAGGCGCCAGAGTTTCACACAGGGGGGATGACAGGAGGATAATAAGTAGAGAGGTTGGTGTGGCCCCTCTGAACAGGGCTTGGGGGAGGGGCCAATCAGAGAGACGCCAGCCTGGGCAATGATAGGGCAGGAGGAAAGTGGGCAGGGCCTGTTCTGGCTGGGGTCCCTTCTGAGGAAGGGTCCCGGCTAAAGGTACAGATTTGGGGTGGCCTCGCCTGTAAATGTGTTGGGTACGAGTGAAGTGACAGCTCTCCATTGAGGGGAGGAGGGTGCCCAGGACTCCTTGGGGAGCTTTGTGTAGCCTTCTCTCCCCAGGGATTCCAGCCCGCCTCCCAGGGCAGGAGCGGGGCACTTACTGTTTGCTAAGATTCTCCATGCCACTTCCCCCAGCCAGTCTCCCCAAGAACCACCAGTCTATGCAAAGTAGAAAGGGAGAAGTCAGCCTGGGACAGAAGCCCAGTAAACTCCAACTAAGAAAACAATCCCACAGAGACAGGACAGGAATTGGGAGCATCCAAAGTGTTGAGAGCCAGAAGGGTAGAGGGCTCCCACGAGGAGCAGAGACTGGCCGGTGGCATCAAAGTCTGCTGGAGGGGCAGTGGGCGACTAGCTCAATAACCTGGAGATAATGACCGAGGCCTGAGCAGGTGACTGAGACCAGCGCAGGCTGAAGAATGAGAAGGAAACAGAGTAGAGGCAACTCTTGGAGATATCTGGCTATAAATCGGACTGGAGGAAAGAGCAGCGGCTGGTAGAAGTGCAGGCAGAGGCAGGGTTTGATTTGTTCATGTCTGCATTTGTTGAGATGCATCGAGTGAGCACGTGTGATTAATGCTGGTGAGAAGGCGTCTCACAGGTGCCCAAGACCAGCCCAAGGTTTGACTACTTGCCGGTGGGTTGAGCTCGTGCAGTGAAAGACACAAGGCAAAACCTGCAGAGGGAAGAGGTGCACGGAGCAAAGTCCACAGAAAGCCAGGGCAAAGCTTCCAGAGTCCTCTCGGGGCAGTCGCACCAGACACAGTTCCTCCAACAGTGATCTGGGACAACACGTGTGAAGCATTGTCTACCCGGGGAGTTCATATGAGACCCAGTGCCCAGGCTTTTTATCAGGGACCAATCACATAGACACCCTCTGCCTGGCATGTACCCAAAGTCCAGCCTGCCAGAAGGGAGAGGGTGGTCAGCACATGCCATGTCATTTAGTTCATCAAGCTGAGCCACTCTCCTCTGTTCTGGGACTGGTGGGAACACTCCCGGGGCCCGGCATCCACGCTCCCAGAAGCCAGACACGGAGCAAGCAAATCTGCAGCCAGTCTTGGGCCTGCAGTGCTAACTCTTTGCTGAGGTTCAAAGCTAAAGTTACAAAAGAGAGGGTATGGTCAACAAGTGGGACAGGCTACATGTAGCAAGTGTGGAAGGCCCAGTGCCCAGGGATGGGATGTCTTACCCCGTGAAGCCAAAGGCAGGGTAAGAGAAGCAGCTGCAGGTGTGGTAGCCCAGAGAGCTGGTGGCAGGATGCAGGGGCACTGCCCTGACAACTGATGCTTTCTCTGAGAAGAAAGAGAGGGACCTCTGCCAGGCATGGACAGGGAGGTGGTGGGCCCAGGAGAGGCGGAAGAAGTGACTAAGCCACCTACAGGCCCGGATGAGGACGGGCACCCCACATTCATGGGGGCTACATATTTAAGGACAGGGGGATCCTTCTCCCACAGCATCCACCTGATACAGGAGGAAAGAAGGAAACAGGCTGTGTCCCTTCAGCTGTAGAGCCTGATATAAGAGACAGGAGGGAAGGGCTCCCGAGAAGGAGAGCAGTGGATGTGACAACGTGGGATTCCAGCACACTTCGGAAGGAAGTGGTCACAGAGGGGACAGAGGAACAGTAACGAGGGCTCCCCCATCAAAAATGGACATGTGGCTGATGGCAGCAAACAGACCAGGCCAGGTGGCACCTGGAAGTCTCAGTTAATGCATGAATGCCATTTATGGCACCCGGGCAGGGGGTCGGGGTTCTTCTTGCACACATATGGTAACAAGAAACTCTCCACCTTCCAAGGAGCCCATTGCCCTGCCAGCTACCTCCTGCTCCGTGAGCATCTGCTTGTTGAAACTTTGGGATCTGGTTCTGCCATCCACAGCTACACGGAACAAGGACTCAGGACAGGGCGCCACATCCTCACTGCATCCAGGCTGGTACTGGGGAAGGCCATCCATCTTTCCCATCCACTGCCAGCATTCAGTGCCCTGTGCACCAATGGCTCCAAGATCTGACATTTCAGCCACTCTCCAAGCTCCAGTGTCAAATCCTCAACTGCTCATCAGAGACCCCACCACCGTGTCCGTGGGCACTCGCATGCCGAATGCAAACAAACTCAAACACACTGCACTGGAGCATGGATCCCACCCAATTCCCAGTCAGTGTCACCCTCGGCTCCCTCCTCCCAAAACACCCAACTATCACCTGGTGATTATTCTTCCTCAGGGGTCCTCGGGTCTGGCCGCCAAGTGCCCTCTGTTCCTACCGCCTTGACTCCAGTTTGAGAGCACTTTGTCCCTCTCCTAGATTTATTATCTCTCTCAAAGATGTTTCCCAACTGGTGTCCCTTCCACCATCTTCTCCTCTCTGTCCTCTTGGCACAGATGCAAAGTGGCGCTTTCAATAGGCGAAGTTGGTCACTGCTTAAAACTCAACAGTGGCTCCCACAGCCCTGAGGATACAGCCATCAGTTACCCCTGTGCTTCTCTGTAGGATGTGACCATTCAGCTCTCACACTCACTTCTTAGCTCTATGCTCCAGCCACCTTGAACATTTTGTTCCCTCAATGTGCTATTCTGGCTCACGTCTCAGCTGTTCACTTATCCGCCTCCTTCCAAAGTCTCTGATCACCAAGAAAACATGTCTGTTTCATTCACTAATGTCTCCTTAGTCCTTACACACAGAAATCCCTCAATAAATATATGTTGAAAGAAAGCAAGACTTTCCAACTACCAATCACTTCCAATGATCTGTTCTCTACACTTCTAATAATGCAGCCCCAAGTGACATAGGTGTTTAAGTCACCGAATGTCCCTATAGTGCACATATAATTTACCATTGACAAGACACCACGAGGTTTTTCCCATTACCTGCTATTAAACCAAGTCCTCCATCTCATACCCAAACAATTTCCCCAATTTTAATACTTGCGACAAGAGTTTCTTATCAAGACAGAAAGAAGGGAAACCCATTTCCAGGATGAAAAAGGGAACGTGAACCAGTTGAGCTTCCATTTATATCTGGTTCATCCCTGGTTCACAGATTAATTTCTGGCGCCAGGATCTGTGACCAGATAACAGAGACTCATACAGAAAGGCCTTCTCCAAAGCCAGCAAGAATCACACTTCTCGCAATCGTCCATCTTACAATGTGTCTAATTATAACCGAATAAATTACTTCTGCCATTCTGCAGAAATACTTAAAATAAATAGCTCTCTTTCCTTGAATTAAAATCACAGTCTTTTGTTCACTGTTTTCTGTTCCATAATGCAACAGAGCCTGTTGATTAAAGATCATTTATAGGACTTCATTTTCAATCTATTTCATGATATCACTCTAAAATACCCCCCAAATACTCAGCTGCAAGGAGGGATAAGAACTACTAGAAATTGGCTCTTTGAGACTTTTTTGATGAGAAATGAAGTTGTGGATGTAACTCTCAGAGAATGAACATATATTAGAAAAGTCTATTTTAATAACCACTTGGTTCTTCCTTTTGGATTTTTTTCTCTACCCAACATCCTATATTTTTCTTGAGATTACAACATAATCCCCCCTGACATACTAAATATTACCTCTCTGTATTGAATGGATGATGCTGAGACAATAAATCAGTATGAGCTAACACAATATGCTAACCAGTCCCAGCTAAGCCAAATATTTGACAAAAGGCATACAAACTGAAAGTTAGCAAGGCGGGAACGCTCTGGGAATTATGTCCTGAATATCAACCATCTCTGGACCCTACATAGTAAGAAAGATAAAGAAACCCCAGATGGTCAAGGAGGCCATACATGAATACACATGATGAGTCTGTGTCCAGAGTACCCAGAGTTAGTCAATTCCGGGAAACAAATTGGAAAGAGCCAGTGACAAGGACACCCTCCAAACATTGCTGGATGTCATGACAAAATAAAGACTCCTCAGTTCTGAACCAATAAAAAAAAAAAAAATCCCACAAAAAACACATAAATGATTGTTCTGCAGTGGTTCAGAAATAAACACAATATCAGCAAAAGAGAATGTCCAGGGTGGAGTCAGCATGAGGCTAATTATGCTGACACCTCAAGGGCCCTCCCTTTCAAGGGTCCCTTTCAAGGTCCTATATTTGATTTTGTATTTGTAATGCTATATTCTTTTTCTTAAAGTGGGCCCCCAAAGTGTATATGCTTCCCCAAAAGCTCCTAGAGCTGCCCTCTGGGTCCTACTGCACAAGGATTCTGAAGGAGAATTTCAGAGGTGCTCTCAGCTGTCATTAGACTGGGACTATATTTACACGTCATCCCAAGTCCTCTAAAAAGAGGACAGAACGTCTTCAGCCAGCACCTAGACCTTCCCACAGTGGCTCGGGTGAACCTTTCAGACTCCCGTCTCTCTGCCCCTACTCATTCACCTGTCACTGAGGCACCAGTGGCAACCACCAGCTTCACCCTCCATCCCACTGTGTTTTTCCAGAGCTGGGACTTCCGCCAGGTGAGTTCTAGCTCATGTCATCCCTCCCAGTACTTCTCCTCCTTCAGAACCCACTCAAGGGGCAGCAGCTCAGGACGTTCCAGCTAGGAGCTTAGTACCCGCCCTGCGTCTGAACTGTGGCTGCTTCACTTACTAGAAAACCCCCATGCCCCAGTTTCCTCCCCAGCAAAATAAGGAACAATAGCTCCCTCAGGCCCCTCCTGAAATGGACATGAGAATAAACCTTTTGCACAGTAGAAACTCAACAAATGCCAGCCATTGTCTCACCATCATCATTCTACACAACACTCCGCCAGAAATCCCCTCCCCTAGGAGACCAGGGACTTCTCGGTGACAGGGACAGAAGTCTGTGCACAGAGCTTGACACTCTATGAATGTTTGCTGTGCACACGAAGGATAAAGGAATATTTATATTCTGACCAACAGAGATAAATTCAATAACACATCCCACGGCCTCTTGTTTGCTAACATTTTAAGTCTACGTGGGAGAATTTGATGAAAGAGAGAAGACGACAAGGGAACAGGAAGCAAAGACAGCTCTGTCCACGTGTTTCTGTGTATTCCTAAGAGCATTCCTTCTCCATCATAGACCCGCACAGCCCAAAGCTGCTGGTTGTCTACAAAATGCATCTCCCAAGAGAAGCTCCATCCATCTACCTCTGTTTGCAGACAAATCTTCAAGGGACCTTCAGCTCAAACTCCGTTCATCTATTCTAAGAGAAACCCGGAGCACAGAACTTAGCACTCTCACTTTGGTGATAAACACACAACCATTCAACCCATGTTGAGCCCTCTTATCCAGTCCGAAAGCGTGAATAATTCTACAATCCATAGTGAGAGTTTAATCTACAAAGACTTCTTCAAGCAAATCAAGGGCTGTCTGTGGAAGGGGTAATAGGTGTAATATTATACAAGTTCACACATGAGACCTGAACAGAGATCACTGGCACTTGCACACCCCCAGGCTGGTATATACACCCTCAGGCCCAGCGCGCAGAATCTGTACATCCTGGAATATGCCTCACTTGTCCACACCTCGCTGCCCTAGCACATCCCTGCCTGGAATGACATCTCCCCAACCCTCCATCCTATCCCTGGGGCAAAAATGGATCCATCTCAGTAATGTCTCTCTATCCCTTCCCAACTCATCTCCACCCAGGGAGTCCTTCTGGACCCCCTTTTTCATGACCTCCCTTGTCACATGATTCTCTCAGCACTTTTGTTTATATGTCTCTCACCCACCCTATTTCATCTTTGCAACCCCGGCTCCCAGCAGAGCAATGGATGCACATAGCACGTGCTTTATAAACATCTAATGAATGAATGATTCAGTGAGGACTCTCCTTGAGATCAGACTTAAATTATGCTTCCCAAAACTTCTGAGTTTCCTGAAAGAACGTGTGTTCCCACCCTGTTGGGTCACTGCTCATTAGCCTCAAAGACATCACACCTATTTTTGCAGGAGCAGTAAAGAATAGGTAAGTTTAATGTTTTTAGGGAGAAATTACCCATAACAGAACTATTCTGGAGGCTTAGGTGCACCACTGGTATAGAGTTCACATGCCTCAAAAATGTACTGTCTGTTACCTTTTTTTATAGGCAAGAAAAATAAAGCAGCAGAAGGGAAGAAATAAAATGGATTTCACTCTCACCTCCAAGACTGCAATCTCAGTATCATCTTGAGAGATCTTTAAAGTGCCTGAGATAGGTCAGAGATTTTTTTTTACATGTTTGTGTGATATTCTTACTTTTGCAAGACAAATTAACATTGCAGAGTAACTGGGAAAAAGGAAAAAATATCTTGATTCATGTTCTTTTGGAATGTAGTTTGCTTTAATTGTTTTCTCGTGTAATTACATGCATTGCCGATGTAATTACAAATAATACATGTATTTGATTTGTGCAATTATAGAACAGCATATAATTTTTAAGTGTGGTATATTTCTTTCTCCCCAAGATCCTTTTGTGAAGGAAATTATTTATCATTTCTAAAAATATGCCCCCGTGCATTATGTTTTAATGAAGTAAAAAATTAGTAAATATTTGCCTTCCTTTTGTATTTCAGCAAACTAAACTTTGTCATGAAAATCTGGGTTTAAAAAGGCTCATTATATGCTTTGAAAAACTGCTTGTGCTAGGCTAATTCTACATTTTGGAGAAAAGCCAGCCAAATATTATGATTACCAAGAAAGGTAATTATAGGGGAACTACTATGTGCAAGTCACAGACCGGGGGGTTTCTGGAAGGCCTGGGGTAGAAGAAAATAACCCCTCTATCAACTGGTAAAAAACAGCCTATTCTGGAGTAGAAGAGGCAGATGACAAAGTTGAGCTCTGTCCCTTATCAGCTGTGCATCCTTGAATAAGCAACTGAACCTCTCAGAACTTCCATAAGGTGGAGGTAACATCCTGCCTCACTCATGATACAGGTGCAAGGATTAAACTTGATAATATACTTGAAAGGTCCTAGCACATCATCACTTAGCAACCACATATACCCAGTGGCAGGAGGTTCTGGCTGTAACAGCATAAATTATAACCCTCATTTATTGTTGTTATATTTTCACCTGACCTGTGGTCTCCCATATTCAAAGGTAAAATGGCAACAATCTAGATTCGCCCAGAGAAGAACTGGGAAGAAGGAGAATTTTTCCAGAGAAGAAACATGTGTATGCCCTTCAGATGGGGAAGGAAACATAGAATCGTAACCTGTCTAGATCAGAACAGAATTTCTACATAACCCTTCTCTAACTCATGACCCACATTTAGGTTCTGTTGGATCCACATGATAGAATGTCTTTTGTTCTAAAAACTTAGCCAATGGCTGGGCATAGTGGCTCACACCTGAAATCCTAGCACTGGGAGGCCAAGGTGGATGGACTGCTTGAGCTCAGGACTTTGAGACCAAGAGCCAGACCCCATCTCTACTAACAATAGAAAAACTAGCCAGGTATCATGGTAGCCCCAGCTACTTGGGAGACTGAGGCAAGAGGATCAATCACTTGTACCCAAGAGTTTGAAGTTGCCATGAGCTATGATGACACCATGGTACTCTACCTACCCAAGGCTACCTACCTGAGCCAACATTTAAAATTAGGAGATTTCCCATAGAAAAGCTGAATTTACCCATTCTTGTGACAATGGGAAGCACGAGCATGACCAGGCCCACAATCCTTCATGGCAATAACTGGCTGGGACCAAGGAGAGCAGCCCTCCAGCTGGCCACACCCTTGAGGCTGTCCTCTCCTGTGTTTGTTACCTGCATAAACTGTAGCTTCCCCAGGATTTAAAAAAAAAAACCCTCAGTGGATCTCCAGACAACACAAAAGTGATCACTGAAGCACTGTGGTCTCCATGCCCAACTAATGGCTTTTCGTCTATTAAAGCCTGTGAAGCCAGCTTTGACCTCCCAGAAGCCATTATCCCAACTACTGTCCTGACACTCATGGGGTCCTCAAATAACTAAAGCTCACTCAGCAATGGGGAAAGAGGAAGCATAAAAGAAAATCATGACAATGGTGGTACAATGGAATGATCTGCCTCCATTTTTAACCTAATGTTTAAGGCAGGAACAGACAGATCATACTTGGTCTGAGATGTCCTCAAGAGACCTTCTAATGGCCGGGTGTTGGTGGCTCACACCTATCATCCTAGTACCCTGGGAGGCCAAGGTGGGTGGACTTCTTCAGCTTAAGAGTTTGAGACCAGCATGAACAAGAGTGAGACTCCATCTCTACTAAAAATAGAAAAACTAGCCAGGCATAGTAACCTACACCTATAGTCCCAGCTGCCTGGAAGGCTGAAGCTGCTCATGCCCAAGAGTTTGAGGCTGTTGTGAGCTATGACACCACGGTACTCCACACAAGGTGACAGAGTAAGTCTCCAGCTAGAAAAAAAGGAAAAAGAGAGAGAAGGGAGGGAGGGATGGACAGAGAGAGGGAAAGAAAGTTAATTCTAATAAAGACAGCTAAGAAAGGCTTACAAATTTAAAAAAAAAAATCCTGATCAGAAAACTGAGAGTCTTAGCAAGTTTTAGTAATTCATCTGAGAACTGGGAACTGAATCCAGCGTCTCTGAGTCCAGGTGTGAATAAACCAACCATGTAGCCTTACTTTCTTAATTATTTTCAATCAATAGAGTCATTGAAATTAAGTCTCATCAAGAACTTGAAGAGTAGTAAGCTTGATGAAGTGCAACTCCAAACCCTCCTGAAGATGGAGGAGAAGGATGCACACGCTCCTGGTACAGAACCATCCCCATCTTGAGACAGCAGTAGTATAAAGAAATTGAAATGTCTTTTTACAGTGACATTTGGATGAACCTTTAAGTATTCCACTCTGGATACATGTCTCATCATGGAAATAATTGTTTTCATAAGAACAGAACTGCTCAGAAAAAGCCCCTGTCTCATCCTGGAGTTTGACCACAGGCTCAAAGACTAAGTAAATAGATATTTGACTACATTCTTAAAGAATTAGCCAAGAGAAAAGGTTGAAAGGAAACCTACCAGAATAGTAAAGTGGGATCACAAATATCATATTTGCTCCCATCCTTTTTTCTCTAGTATTTGTGTTTTCTTAAGCAGGTTTGTATTGCTTACCTAAAATAACCTATAGACAAGAAAAATTAAAATATATGAATTAATTCCATGTAAGTGATGTCGGCTCAGTCAGGCATCTTATCCTGACCTGGACATTTGGACCCAAGATCTATCCCAGTACAGCTCAGCCAACTTTTCCCTTCTCTGTCCCCTGCTAGACCAGGTGGGGCTTCCCATACCTTACCATTCCCACTGTATTCCCCAATCTAAGTGGCAAGGTCCACAGCCCATAGGAGGTACCTAATCAACATTTTAAATGAATAAGTTCATAGCAGCTTATATTTTGTCACATTCCTTCTCAGGGTCCATCAATATCGAAGATGATGGTCAAGGGAATGATATTTCCTAGAAGAGACCATACAGTTAATTACCCTTGTAACCTCAAACATCATATTTGAAATCAAATCTGCACAAGTGACAAGTAGGAGATATAAAAAGCGGCAGTCTCCTCAGCCTCTTAATTACATACTATATATCAAACTTCTCCCAGGCTTTGAAAATGTCCCATTTAACATCTTACACTTGGCATTCAATTCCAAAACCTGAAATGGTGATTGTGTTACTTAAACATTTCCTTGATTTTTTTTTTTTACTCACTTGTTCCCCATATTTACCCTTCAGCCACCAGGTCTTATCTGCTCACTATTTCCCTCCTAGGCTTTTGTGTAGTGACCAAGAAAATTTAGGGGAAGGTTCTTAATTGTTTAAATCTAAATACCTTCAGTGTCCTAAGACTAAGGGCATTTATCTAGTGGCAAACATCAGTGAACGGGCAAAGCCATGTTGAAGACACAAATACAGAATCATCCCTCAAACTATCCCTCTCCATGAAACTGAGTACTTGAGATACATATTGGTGACCGATGTGTGTAGTACATGTGAAATATTGTTTAAAAATTATGTGTGTATTTATATATAGATGTGTTAATAAACCCACAGGAAGAAGTCAGAAAGGATACACACACAATAGCAAATAATAATTAGCCTTGCATGTGACAAAGTGGAAAGGCCAGTGGGTAAAAAGGTAGGAACTTTGACTTCTTATTTTATATAATTCAGATGAGTAGGGTGAAGGAATATGGATAAGCTGTATTTCTTGCTGTATCACTTATTTCCAAAAAAAATGCTTATATGCAAGAGTGTGTCTGTATGAAGCTTAGTTCCCTGCCCTTGAGATAAAAACACAGTGTTAAAGCAATTCCAGGACCCACATTACACATTATTACATCTATAGAAGCAGAGACTCTCTATGTAGATACATTCCCATCCTATGTCCTCCGATGAATGGAAGCCAAATTCAGATAATGCAGTCTTCAGGAAAGCCTCCATAAAAGCCACCTGCCACAGTGCCTCTATTTGCTCTATTTTGTTTAGGGCATTACATAAAAATATTAAAGAAATCAGTCAATGCAATTGCAATGAGATTTAATTGCTAGAGAGGCGAGGACCAAGCTCAGCACAGAGAGGACAAAAGGATGAATAAATTAAATATGAGGTTCATAGCCTGGAAAGAGGAGGGAGAAAAGCCAACCTCTCAGAATCAGGTGGCTTATGAAA
This sequence comes from Arctocebus calabarensis, assembly GCA_963573935.1. NCBI lineage: Eukaryota > Metazoa > Chordata > Mammalia > Primates > Lorisidae > Arctocebus > Arctocebus calabarensis. The sequence goes on from CAUYON010017658.1 coordinate 39,873, forward strand.
AACACTTCTAGACACGGCTCTATTTTACCTCCAATAAAGGGAACAGCTGCAAGTTCTTTTGTGATGAGAAAACAACCCATTTCTACATCCTCAGGTCTTTTGGGAAAGGACACACCAAACTCTTAAAACTAAGAATACTCTCCAACAGGGCAGACATTTCTTAACTCCCTTTAAAAATACGGACTGTTTTCTTCTAGTAGTTTCATAGATTGGGTCTTATATTTAAGTCTTCAATATATTTTAAGTTTATTTTTGTGTATGGTGAGAGATAAGGATCTAATTTTATCCCTTTGCATGTGGCATGTGGCTATCCAGTCTTCCCAACACCAGTTAGTAAACAGATTGTCTTTTCCCCATTGTATGGCACTGGAAACCTCTGTCAAAAATCAGCTGTCTATAAATAAATAGATTTACTTCTGAATTCTCTGCTTTGTTCCATTGGTCTAAGGATCTGCTTTTATGCCAGTACCATGCTGTTTTGATAACTACAGCTTGGTAGTATATTTTGAAGTCACGTGATGGTAATGCCTCCAGTTTTGTTCAAGACTGTTTTGGCTATTCAGGGTCTTTTGTAAATCCATACAAATTTTAGGATTATTTTCTCTATTTCTGTAAAGAACATGATTGGTATTTTAATAGGAATCATATTGAATCTGTAGATCACTTTGGGTAGTATAAAGCTACTCAATGAAAACAAAGAGTTTATAAAGCTCTATGACAGTGGTCTGGGCAATGATTTGTTAAATATGACCTCAGTAGCACAGACAACAAAAACAAAAGTAGACAAATAAGAACTAAATACCTTCTGTAGGAAACAATCTATACAGTGAAGAAACAACCTACAAAATGGGAGAAAATATTTGCAAACCATATATCTGATATGGGGTTAATATCCAAAATGCTATATAAGAAATTGTAGGAGGAGGAGTCAAGATGGTGGCCGAGTAACAGCTTCCTTGCAACTGGGCTTGATGAGACTGGGGAGAGAAGACTTCAGGCATCTCTGGCTGGTGAGATCTGCCCAGAAACATCCCTTTGGGGACACAGGGAGACAGCGTGAGACTTCTGGACCCCCTGAGGAAGGCAAAAGCAGTGGAGATCTGGCAAGTGATTGCGTGTGTTCGTTAGGTCTAATCCTGCCGGCAGCTGTGACTACAGCAGCAGTGAGATTGCAAACGGAAAGGCCTTAGCTGTGAGCTGTTTGGGTTTCTTTTGGACTTGGCACTCGGTTGAACTGCCTTGAGAGAACTGGGGCAGGAGTGCGGAGGTATTTGAGTGTTGTCTGGGGCTCCAGACTGAGCCACTGAGCCAGAAAGAGCTTCCAGTGTTTGGTTGTGGGCTGTGTGGAGCCATCGTAGGAGAACTGCCCCAGCAAGCTCCGCCCTCAGGGTCGCAGAACAACCATCGGGCAGGAGCGAGTAATCTAGTGACTGAGCAGCCTAAAGGCAGGGACTGAGACGCCTTGCAGCCTTAGCCCTCAGGGCATTGGGTGAGCCCAGTTTTGGCACACTGGGTAAGTGAATAGCCACTTAAGGAGTGAT
>CAUYON010017660.1:0-16551 GCA_963573935.1 Arctocebus calabarensis
CCTATCCTAAATAGTTTATAGTCTATTGGAATGGCAATGAACAGAATGGCCCCTGGCCTCTTTCTTTAGCTAAAGAAATTAGTAGATAACCTAAGTTAAAATTTGCAGGTCTTTCTCTATAACTTCAATTTCTAGCAAAAGGATAAAGACAGTGATCTTTAACAGAATAATTATCAGAAAGCAAAGTAATGAAGTCACATGGTGTTCATTCCATTCCAGTAAGATCAGGACCAGACTGCTCTTGGTATTGTCAGGGTTCTTGCTTGCCAAACTTCAGAGCTTCCTATCTGTCCATTTCCAAACTGAGTCATCTAGCCTGTCATGATTCCATGAGTCCCAGATGGCCTTCCAGTAAATTCCCTTTGATAATAGCTTTTGATTGCATCCACAGAAAGGGCCTTAACTTGATACAAGTTATGGTAAATATCAAGAAAGCAATTTCAGCATGACCTTTCTTCCCCAAGTCAACAAAACTTCCAATCAAAATCATCTCATTTTCCAGCAGGTGGTGCCTGTGGCTCAGTGAGTAGAGCACTGGCCCCATATACCGAGGGTGGCAGGTTCAAACCTGGCCCCAGCCAAACTGCAACAACAACAACAAAACATAAGACAAAATAGCCTCATTTTCCAGTCTCCTTTCAGAGAGGAATATTCATATGCATTTCCACTCAATATCAGATAAAGAAAAAGTGTAAGCAAGGAAGTTTTTTGAAACTGATTTATTAATGATAATAAAAATATCATTTTAAGAGTTCAGTGAACTGGAAGTTGCACTGTGATTTTAAATCACAATGGATACTTGAAGTCAATAATCCAATGTTTGAAGTGTCATAAATATTTGTCCCCAAAGTAGGGCAAATTAGCTGAACTCCAACCCATTATGGATTCTGGTGAATGATGTTTTCCATTTAATTGTATGTTGTCAACAAGAGCTTGAACATTAAAGGTATAAAGATACATGAAGAATGATTTATCTTTTAACCTTGGAAGATAAGATTATGTTTTTAAACTTAGAAGATAATAGTGGGTATCAACAAAGTGATTATTTAGTAGTTCAGACACACCCTCAAATAACCTAGTGATGTAAGAATCAGATTAAAGTTTTCTTTTTTTCCTTTCTCTCTTTTGCTTTTGTAAACGCTAAGGTACATATGCATTTTCCAAAGTGTTTCAGCATAACCCATCGAGTGCTTGGCAGCTGTAAAAAATATTGGAAGGAAGTAAATTTGTCTTTGGCAGGTCCTCACTTTCTTTTCCACATCCCTCCTATTTCTAAAATTCCTTCCCTTGGTCTCTAGGTTCCTAGTGAATTTCAGCTGCTTTGACATTCCAACTGGAGTCCACCGAGGCTGGTTTTAATGTTGAGTCATGTCAGCCTTAGCTTTTAAGTTGTTTCTGTCTTTGATTTTTCCCAAGGGAAAGACATCATCGACTCACAAATTAAACAGTTCTCAGCATATGGGTAAATTAAAGGGATGTGGGAGCTTAGAAGTTAAGCTGCTAACAGTGATTTATCAATAGCAGCCATTCCTCTTCATCTGGTCAGATAAGCAAACACTGAAATGCTAAATTCTAAAATTTCTTTATTGCTCAATGTTTTCACAATGGGATGGGTCAAGTAGTGTTTCACAATCCTCTCTATCCTTGGGGACATTTTTAAGGAATGTGGATGCTCAGCCCCTATGTCAAGAGAATGATTCATGGTGAGGAGGGCAAGTCTGGGAGCCAGCGGTTATAGGTTTGTATTCTGGCCCCAATATTTATCAGCTGTCATTTGGACAGAGTTAATTAAAAACTCTAAAACTCTTTGTTCACTCACCCATAAAATGAGGATAACAATATTATCTACATCAATAAATTGTTGATTATTAGATTAGAGATACTGCCTAACTTGGGCCTTGCTCATGAAAACACTTGGTGAACATATGTTATAATAATAATAATATTATATTATTAGGGAATAATGTATTGATCTGTGCTGTAGTGCTCACTCAGTGTGTGCTGAGCTGCTGCCCATGGAGAGGCGGCACATGTAGACATTACATATCAATTTACTTATTTTATTTTATTTTATGTTTATTGAGATAGAGTCTCACTATGTCATCCTTGGTAGAGTGCAGTGGTGTCACAGCTCACAGCAACCTCAAACTCTTGGCCTTCAGCCTCCCTAGTAGCTGGGACTACAGGTGCCTGCCACAATGACTAGCTATTTTTTTTGTTGTTTGTTTAGCACACCCAAGCCAGGTTCAAACCCCCTAGCCCTGGAGCATGTGGCCAGAGCCCTAACCACTGAGCATGGTCGCCCAGCCACATATCAATTTTTAAAAAAAGCTAGTGTATAATAACAGACTCTCTATCCTAACAAATTTCACAATATGTGAAAGGAGAGCAGAAGGCTTATTCCAAGTTCTACAATGAGAGAAGTAACCTGGTGATACATTTGTGGACTGTTCGTTGTGTCAGTTACTTGACAAACTGGGGATTTTAATTTTTTGATAAAAAATATAAAATATATACAATACGTTGTAAAATAGTATAAATACATACTTATTCTATTTAAAAGGCAATTTTTATCTAAGATTGTGTACTTGCTAAATTTCTGGACTAAGTTGTTCTTTTCTTTTATGAAAAATATAGTAATAATAGGCAGAAGGTTTTTAAAAATAACCTTATTCAACAAACCCATTTACCTCTCTAATTAAAAAAAGTTTATGAAATTTCATAATCCAGTATTATATTAGTAATCTTAGTAATAATTTCTGACAGTGAGCTTGACATGTAGCGGTGAGGCAGATAGTTAGCTATGATCATGGAGGACAGCGATGTCTTTAGGACTTCTAATGACCCATAGTCACAAGCCAGTGGAAACAGATGACAAAGCCAATAGCCAAACACAAGCAAAACAATTCTTGCTACTTAGAAAAGAGTTGGCCTTGCCTTTTAAATCTTCCTTTTCACAGAGGAGATTAATTTATTCAGTGTATGCAATTTACTTATGACTTTAAAATTTGAAGTTACAGTTTAAGGTACAAACTAAGCGAGGTATTTAATTAAGAGGTTTTTTTGTATCATTCAACCAGCGCTGAGGCATAATGTTAGTGGAATGCTTTTCCTGAGACTTCTGAAATCTTCTAGGTAGGTGATTCCCTGATTTTGGCACATTTGTAAACATTTACATCAAATAAGAAGGTAGACTAAGGCACAAGTCACTGCTTTGCTTTTCTTGCATCAGCTCAAGTTTTCTTTCTTTCTGAGAAAGAACTTGGCATTAGCTTAATAGTCTGAGAATTCCCCAAGCATTTGGTTCTTCAAATAAAGTTCTATAATTAATGTTTACCTATCTCTACTGAGTACAACTATCTCCCCAGTGACTTAGAGTGTGAAATTATTTCCCATGATGACCAAGGCCAAATCCAAGATGTGTTAATGATGCCCTCCAGTCTCTATTTACTCTCAAGTTTGGGGACTCAGAGTTAAGTGAGGGAGATGTTGTTTATGAGTCTCTTTGGACTAGAGGGCTCAAGTTAACCCAATTGCAGATTCAAAGTGTCAAACTGTAAATGAACCGAGGTGGATGTTGGTAAATAGGTAATCAACACATTTAATTTCTTCTATTAGCAAGTCTCTCAAGACCTTACTGTTAACTAACAGAAGGGTTTGCAGTGTGATCGCCCATGGTTAAAATGTGTTAATAACGTCATTCTTAAAGTGACTTAATGTTTTCATTTTGTCTCTGTATTCTCTTAAGCATAGAAAATTATACAGAGTTTGAGGAATAAGAAAAAAACACAGAGACTATCAATGGCTTTCTTTCCATCATTTATATTACTAGGCATAGTAAAGCAAAACACAACAAAACAAAATGAAATACTATAGTAATGCCTGTTTTACTAGCATATAATAGACTTGGAATTACCACAGTGGTGTGTTATAACACCTGCAGCTAGATCATAGGTTAGTTCTACATAAAAAAGAGTGAAGGGGGAAATGGTGGTCATTGCCTGGGTAATCGAATTGTCTGAAGTCTCCTCTTCATCACTTCTATCACCACCCATCAGAAAAGACCACAAACAAAAGAAGCCAGAATCTTCCCTTATGGTTTACCTGGAACCACACTGGCCTGCCTTTGTGTTCAAACAGGTGATTATTGGCTGTTTAGAATTGTTCAACAGCAGCAAGCAATTTACTCAACCTCTTTTTTTTTTTTTTTGAGACAGAGCCTCAAGCTGTCACACTGGATAGAGTGCTGTGGCATCACAGCTCACACCAACCTCAATTCCTGGACTCAAGCGAGTCTCTTGCCTCTGCCTCCCAAGTAGCTGGGACTACAGGTGCCTGCCACAAAGCCTGGCCATTTTTTGGTTGCAGCCACCATTGTTGTTTGGCAGGCCCGGGCTGGATTCGAACCCGCCAGCTCAGGTGTATGTGGCTGGCACCTTAGCCCGTTGAGCCACAGGCACTGAGACTACTCAACCTCTTTAAATTTCAGTTTCCTTATTTGTGAAATGAGTAATACACAGCTCAGGGTTTTTGTGAAGATTTATTCATTAATTAAATCACGTTTTCATTTACATAATAAGCATTTAGTGGGCATCTATGACATTCCAGTCATTGTGTAGGATAGGCTGAGGATACACATTTGAGCAAGGCCAGTGTTTTCCCCAAACCTATGGAATTTTCAGGGATATGAAATAAGGCTTTCTGGAAATAAAATATTTATCAAATGTTTGAATAATATACAGTGCATAGCTAATAGCAATAAATTAGTTTATTATTATTATTCTTTACAATTCACTTTGCCATTATTCTTTCATCCAAGTACTAACCAGGCCTGACCCTGCTTAGCTTCCGAGATCACACAAGATCAGGCGCGGTCAGGGTGGTATGGCCGTAGGCTCACTTTACCATTGTTAACTTGGTTTATAGTTGAAGGGATAGAATTTAAAAATGTGTTCCTACCTGTTGATTCTGAGCCAAGATCACAGCATTTTGTGTCACCCTTTCTATTTTACTGATAAGGCAAACCCCAAAGCTCATTCGAAGGGGCTTAGGATCACCAGAAGAGGGGGTCTTGGTGGGAGGAATGAAGAGGCTTAACACAAAGTCTGTGTCAGGGGACTGTGGAACTCTGGGAGGAGCCTTCCCTAGGAAACCTTGGGTCCGTATTTTTTAACACACAGCAGGAAAATGTCGTTAAAAGTTACTTTTTAGACATCATTATTAAAAAAGGGGGAATACAAGGAGGGAGGGGGTGAGGCAAAGAAAAAAAAGGGGGAATATAGAAAGTGTCAGACAGAATGTCTCCAATTTGTTTTGCAAAATCTCAGGCCTTCAACCAAGACCTCTGCCTCTAGGGTCAAGAGACCCTTGGATTCTAGAGACTCTTTATCATAACCGTTAGGCCTGGCACTGCCACATCTCACATGTGCATTCTCCCCTTGGAGGCCAGTTGTCCCATCTCCCGCAGGCACACAGCTCACATGCTGTTCTTGGGATTCTCCAGGTCCCTCAGGCAGGTAGTGAGTCTTATGCTAAAGATCAAGGCTCAGTTCACTCTACACTGATTGCTGTGATTATACTCATACTGCCTTTTTCTAGTTTCCTTTTCCTATTTAACTCCCATAAAACGCACTGGCATTTTTTTCCTGTCTATTGGGCTTCTCATTTTCCACAGTCACTCAACTTCTACATGTGCCAAGTTAAACCGAATCATCCCATTACCCCACCTTCTCCTATGTTCTCTATTGACTGACACCACCCCCCTTGCAACTGCTTAAGCCAAAAATCTGGGAGTAATTCTTGATCCTTCTTCTCTTCCTTCCCACATCCAATCAAAAGGGGACAATGCATCATCATTCAAGTCTTAGCTTAACACTCCCATGGACTCTGAATAAATTCCCCAAATGGTTTTATCCCTCAAGCCATGACCTCCCTACTCCATTCTCCACATAGTAGCCCCTCATTCATCTGTAACCTAAATTTATCATGTCTTTCTGCTGGTGAACACCCTTAAATGATTGTGCATTTACTTTTTTTTTTCATATGAAAAGTCTTTATTAATCCTCTGGTGAAAAACCTATACAATGGCTGCAGATAACATCACTGTAGAGTCTTTAGTCCTTCGCCTTTTTGTCAGCACCAACATTAGCCTTTGCAGTTCCCTTGACTTTCTTCATTCTGTTCTTGCATTCCTTTCACGGGTTTCTTGATCAAGTCTTTTTCTTCTCACACAGGCCATGCCTTGCAAGTCTATGTTTGGGTTCATTTTTCTTTGCATAATCCAAAGAATCATAAATCGTGCCAAAGCCTGTTTTCTTCCCACCACCAAAGTGAGTTCTCATCCAAATACGAAGATGACATAAGGTGTGGGCTTGTACATTTTGGCTAGTTTTTCTCTAATTTCTGTCTTTGGTACTGTTGCCTTCCCAGGGTGAAGGACATCAATGATCATTTGTTTCCTCTGAAGTAATTGGTTAGTCATGAACTTCCTGGTCCGGATAGTTACTGTGTCCTTCATGATGGCGGACGATCCTCGGGCAGCCAGGGAGTCATTTACTTTTTGTATTACAAAATAATGCCCAAATTTCTTGGCTAGCATAAGAGACTTTCTGTGATTTGTCCTGTCTACTTTTCTACCTGTATCTCCTGACCCTTTCTTACAAATATTTTTTTATTTGTAAGAAATTAATGTATTATAGTTTTGATTTTGTTTCACAGATATATTATATAGTGGTGAAGTGAGTCCTTTCAGTACCCACTAAGAAATTTCTCATTATCCACATCCCTCCCACCCTCCAATCTTCTGAATCTCTAGCATCCCTCATTTCAGAGTCTACACATTATTTAGCTACCACTTACAAGTGAGAACATAGTATTTGTCATTTGTCTGAGTTTTTTCACTTAAGACACTAGCCTCCAGCTTCATCTATGTTGCTACAAAAGACATTATTTCTTTCTTTTTTATGGCTGAGTAATATTCTATCACATATATTAGTATATGCTACATTTTCTTTACCTCATCATCTCTCTCTCTCTTTTTAACACAGGATGAATTCTTATATTTATTTTTATGAAATAATGTTGATGATTTAACCCTAAACCAATCCCATGAGTACAGGCTGGCTACAAGTAATACACAAATGTTTCCAAATAGTACAATAGAGATTTATCAAGAAAACAGCCTTCATATCAAATACAGACCATATTATTCAGAAATGGGCAATTTGAAGTTCATAAACTAAACGTAAAAAGGTTAGCTAAATTGTCTTTTGTCATTACGTCAGGTTTTCTTTTTGATGTAATGATTTCTTTTCCTTTGAGCAGATACTCAGCGCTGGAATTGTTGGACCATATGGTAGCTCTTTATTTTTACATCTTTGAGAAATTTTGATACTGCTTCCAAAAGAGGTTCCATTCCTATCAGCAGTATATGAGTATTCCCTTTTCTCTGCGTTCTTGCCAACATCTGTCTTTTTTTTTGTCTTTCTAATAATAACCACTCTGGTGTACGGTGATATCTCAGTGTGGTTTTTAGCCATACCACATTATCTCAATTTCCTAAAGACTCCATGCCTCCTCAGAACTCTTTATTCTTTGAACAACCTATTCCTACTCTTCACCAAATTGTTTACTTGTACTTCAAGCCTCACCTAAAAAATAAGTCTTTTTGAAGCTTTCCTAATGGTATCCTGCTCAGCCCCAGGTGGTGTTTTATTCTCTGATCTCAGAAAGCAATTTTCAATAGTTTTATTGTTGTACATAGCACATTGCATGGTGATGATTCATCTTTACAAAATAAGCATTTTAAAATAAATATTGAGTAGAATATTTGTTACATTTATTACATATAACAGAAAATACATAAAATATAAGCATTAGGTATGAAAATCACAATGAATATCCTTGCCGCCTATACTTGGTTTAGGAAAAATAAAGTTAATTGTTTTTTGATTTTTATCTTTGGTTATTGTTCTTTGCATTTTCCTGAGGTTAACTTTTTGCCATTTATATTTATGACAAATATCTTTTCCCAGTTAGTAGCATATTTTTCCAGTCTTTTATAATAACTTTCGCTAAACATAAATTCTTCATCCCAATGTGGTCAAATTTATCAATTGTTTCTTTATGTTTTATGCCTTTGTGACTTAAATAATCCTTCCCTACTATGTGTTGGTAAAGCAAGTTTTCTATATTCTCTTCTAACAGTTTTATAATTTTGCTTTTCACATTTGGGTTTTTTAATTTGTCTTAACTGTGAAACTCGTTGTTGTGTATAGTGTGAGATGGAGTCCAATTTCATTTATATTTCTACATAATTGTCCTAGCACTACTTACTGAAAAGTCTAATATGTTCCCATCAATCTGTTGCAAGCGATATAGTAAACTGTTTATCTATCTATCTATCTATCTATCTGACTTAGGTTCTTTGGGGATCTACTGATCTATTATGTATTTAACAATACTTCATTGTCTTATTTACTCAGATGTAAGTCTCCAAATAAGGTAACGAAAAATTTCTTTCATTTCATTTTCTCCTTTTCTTTTTTTAATTTTTTCATCTAGAGAGTTTAAGTTTATGCAATCTTTTGTTACTCCTTATAAGTTTTTGAGACAACTTGTCAAATAAATACACCCCCCCCACACACACACACACATCCCCTTTGAGATTTTGATAGAGAATGCTTTACATCTACAAGTCAGTTGAGGAAAAATTAACACTTTTACCAAGTGCTTCTTCTTCTTGATTTGAATGGTTAGTTAATTTTAAATCTTTGATCTTTTCTAATGTGAACATTTAAGGAAAATTGTTCCTCTAGCTTCTGCTTTAGCTGCTGCTTTCAAGATAATACATTTTTTTCATTGTCCAGTCACAATAAATTCTAATTTAATGTTGTATTCTTGCTTTAGTTAATGAATGATTCAGAAGTATGTTTTTTAATATTCAAAAATAAGGAGTTTTTCTAGTTAACTTCTTTTTGACTTATTTCTAATTTAATTGCTTTGTGCTTAGATGAGCTTGACTGTAGAATTTCAGTCCCTTGAAATCAGTTGACACTTTATATCCCAATAATTTCTCAATTTTTGTGGGAGTTGTGTTCACGCCTGAAAAGATTGCATTAGGTGGTTGTTTCTTTTTTTTTTCTTTCTTCTTTTTTGGCTGGGGCCAGGTTTGAACCTGCCTCCTCTGGTATATGGGGCCGGTGCCCTACTCCTTGAGCCACAGGCGCCACCCCTATGTGGTTGTTTCATACAGTGTTATGTGTAGTTTCTTTGGGTTGAGCTTATTGAAAATCTTACTGATTTTTAGTTTACTTATTCTATCAATTACTGATAAATGTGCATTAAAATCTTCCATAACAATGTTGAATTGTGTCTTTTTTTCCTTGTACTTTAGCCATTTTTTCCTAATGGGTTTGGAAACTCTATTATTACATTTAGAAATATTATATCATTTTGGTAAATGCAGCTCTTTTTATTATGTATCTTTTTCATAATAACGCCCTTTTGCTGTAACATAGTTGTCTGGTATTAAGGGACTACCTATGGTTTTGGTTTGTATTTTTGGTTTATATTTTTATGGCATATGTTTTTTAATCTTTACTTTCAAATTTTGGTTATTCTTATATTTTAGATCTTTTAAAAGTGATTGATAGCTGGATTTTTTTGAAAAAGTAGAATCTAGTCACTTTTTCTTTTTGAAAGAAGAGTTGTAGGAATTGAGGTCAGATAGATAGCTGGGGGGCATATCACTGAAGCCTTTTATGCCAAAGTAAGAGCTTTATTTATTGTTCTAAAAAAGGAGCCATTGACACATTTTCAGCATCATCCTGTCATGCATGTCTTTTCTCCTTCATGTCTCCCTAATTTTTTTCTTTCATCCTCCTTTTCTTCTTTGCTTCCTTCCTTCTTTAATTCTTCTTTCCTTTCTCCCATGATTTTCCTTTTTCTGTGGCATAACAAGTTTTTGTTTGAAATCAACTTTAGTAATGTGTATTTGAAATGAGGGTAGCTGGGGTAAAAATCAAGTGGGAACCGGGTATGGTAAAATGCAGTGTAAACTAAAAGTCGCAGTAAGGAACCTGTGAGTGACTATGAAAGCTGTCACGATGAGTGCGTTAGAAATTCTGAGGAGGACAAAGTCATTATCAGACTGAGGCAACGCTAACTCTAGTTTTTGCAGATTAAAATGGTAAATACACATTAAAACAATCTTTAATTTGCATTGGATTTCAGAAACAGTAATATACATTTCAAGCCAAAAGTCAATGACAATTGTGATATTTATTTCCCAGAAATGGTCATGAGTTATAAAAAGAGAGGCATTTTTTTTTTTAGATTGGCAGAAAGGAGTTCCCCAAATGTTTTAAACTATAATATCATCCCTAAAAAACGTAAATGTCATTTTAAAATATCGTAAGAAGTATCAATGAGCTTTTTGTTTGTTTGTTTTGTTTTGACACAGTCTTTCTCTGTTCCCCAGGCTAGAGTGCTGTGGCATCAGCCTAACTCACAGCAACCTCAAATTCCTGGGTTCAAGCGATCCTGCCTCAGCCTCCCAAATAGCCGGCACTTCAGGCACCCATGACCCATGTCCGCCTAATTTTTCTATTTTAAGTAGAGACAAGGTCTCTCTCTAGCTCAGGCTGCTCTCAAACTCTGAGCTCAGGTAGCCTCCCTATGTCCCTACGTCCACCTAATTTTTCTATTTTAAGTAGAGACAGAGGCCTCTCTCTAGCTCAGACTGGTCTCAAACTCCTGAGCTCAGGTGGCTAGGATTACAGGCTTGGAGCCATTGTGCCCAGGTGGCCTGAGCTCAGAGTGCTAGGATTACAGGCTTGGAGCCATTGTGCCCAGCCAGTAAGAGGTACAAATGAACTTTTTAAAAAGCAGTTTCATTTTTTTTTTTTTTTTTTTGAGACAGAGTCTCACTGTATCACAGCAACCTCAAACTCTTGGGCTTAAGCGATTCTCTTTCTTCAGCTTTCCAAGTAGCTAGGACTACTAGGTGCCTGCCACAATGCCTGGCTATTTTTTGTTGCAATTATTGTTGTTTAGTTGGTCCAGGCTGGGTTCGAACCCTCCAACTTGGGTGTTTGTGGCTGGTGCCATAACCACTGTGCTACAGGTGCCAAGCCAGTTTCATCATTTTTAAATTGTACCTCAATAAACATTATTCCAGAGGTCTTGGTACTACATATTAAGAATAAAGAATTAAAGACCTAAAGGGAAAGAAAGGGGGAAATAAAACTATAATTACTTGCAGGTAATATTACTGACAACATAGAAAACCAAAGGAAACTAGCTAGAAATTATTAAAATAACCAAATTCAACAAGTTGCCTGGATAAAGAGTGGACCAATATACAATAATTCAGTTGAATGTCTGCACCAGTAATAATCAAATGTAAAATGCAATTTTAAACAGACACAAATGTAGGCCCGGCAGGGTGGCTCATGCTTGTAATCCTAGCACTCTGGGAGGTGGGTTTGGATTGTCTGAGCTCACAGGTTCAAGATCAGCCTGAGCTAGAGTGAGAACTTGTCTCTAAGAAGAGCCGGGTGCTGTGGTGGGTGGCTGTAGTCCCAGCTACTTGGGAGGATGAGGCAAGAGAATTGCTTGAACCCAAGAGTTTGAGATTGCAGTGAGCTGTAATGCCATGATATTCTACCAAGGGCAACAAAGTGAGACTCTGCCTAAAAAAAAAAAAAAAAAAAGACACAAATAAAAATTATGAGGTACTAAGGAATAAAACTATCAAAAGATGTGCAAGAGCTATTTGTAGAATATTGAGAAAGTTTACTGAAGAGCATTAAAGAAGATCAATTAAATGTGGAGCTAGGCAAGTTTATGGATAGAAAGATTTAATATTGATATCATGTAATTGTTATCCACTCAAAATTCAATACAGTTTTTATAGAACTTGGAAACCTAATTAATATGGATGTTTAAAAGACCAAAAAATTACCAGGCACTTCAGGAGGAAGAGGAAGAAAAGAGGAGAGGAGGAACAAAGAAAGAAGGCTTGTCTCTTAAATACAGAGTTGTGTGAAGCTAAGACAATGTGGGTCATACAGCATTAAACAAGTTAGTTAGAATTAGGAATTGGTGAAGAATTAGAGAGCTCAGAGGTATATGTGGAGTTTGATATAAGGCATAACTGCATGACATCAGTGGGGAAAGGAATATCTACTAAATAAGTAGAGTTGGAAAAAGATGGTTTACATAAAAAAACTTAAATTCTATCCCTACCTCATAACATACATAATTCCAGATGGATTACAATTTGAAGGGTAAGAGCAACACTTTTCAATTTTCAGTAGAGAATATGAATGAAAATTTTTCTGACTTTTTTTTTTTTTTGAGACAGAGTCTCACTATGTTGCCCTCGGTAGAGTGTCATAGAGTCACAGCTCATAGCAACCTCAAAGTCTTGGGCTTAATTGATTCTCTTGCCTCAACCTCCCAAGTAGCTGGGACTATAGGTGTATTTTTCTGACTTTTAAGTAGTGAAATAATTCTTGAATAAAATCACAGGAAAGTATAAAGATTAATGAATTGAGCTATGTAAGAGAATTTTTTTTTTTAATCAAGAAATACCTGAAAGGAAAAGAAAAGGCAAACTATCCACTGGGAGAATATATCTGCTACATATATAACTGAAAAAAGATTATTATTAAGGAGAGGGAGGGGCAAGATGGCTGACTGGAAGCAGCTTCTGACAGAGGCTCCTGACGAAAAGGAAAGATAACCTCCAGAAACTGCCTAATTGAGCTGAAGACTAGGAGCCCAGCCAAGAGAGAAAAAGGTGATAGCTGCAGGTCACTTCAGAGGCAAGCTGCAACTTCCAGAGACCAAGCTTCAGGCAGAAGAACTGAACTAAAGTTTTCCGCCATTCTGAACTTCCAGGACTCCCTTCCCCCCTTACCTGATGCACCAGAAGCCTGACCTCTGCTGAAACTGAGGAGGACTTGAGCAGCGCCCACCCTCCCAATCTGCCAGACCAGGCAGCCTGCCAGGTAAGAGACTTGGGGCCTCACTGAGCCCCTGCCAGCCCTCAGGCCAGGGACGCTTCCAGGACCCCTGCATGGCTCTGATCGGGGCCACACTGAGGCTTGGCCCGCCACCCACAGTGACCAAGAACTCTGCTGGGACTCCCCATGCACCACGATTTGCACCCCACGGGCCTTAGCCTGCTGCCAGCAGGGGACAGGAAGTCTTCCAGGACTCCCGTGTGGTGCTGATCTGTGCCCTGCCCCCCTGGGCCCACTGCCTGCTGAGACCCCTGCCTGGCTCTGATCAGGGCCCCAGGCCCATGGCCCACAGAGGCCAGGAACTCCACTCCACCAGGATGCACCCCATTGGCACCCCACTGGGCCTTGGCCCACTGCCAGCATGGCCAGGAGCTACTCCAGCAGAACTCCCGCACAGCCAGATTGGCACTCTTCCAGGCCATGGCCCACTGCCAGCAGTGGCCAGGAAGTCCACTGAGATTCCTGCCATGCCGATCTGTGCCCTGCCCAGCCTTGGCCTGCCACCGACTGGGACCCCGCCTGGCTCGGATCTGTGCCCCAGGCCCATTGCCCTCCCTCCGGAGCCCTCCTTCCAGCCAGAGCCTGCTGGAGGCATGGGCTCCCTTTGCAAAGGCCACCAGGTGACCCATCCCACTCCCTGATGTTTGATCTGGGTGTGCCACACTCTGGAGCTGCTCCCACAGCCAGAACTCCCTGGGTGGAGCAGTCCCAGAGGAGCTACACAGGGTCACTCCCTACAAAGATCCAGCAACAACAGAGTGATCCTGCTGGGGTCTGATCTGGGAGAGATATCTCCCCAACTCTGAGGACGGTCATAGGCTACAGTGAAAAATAACCATGAGGCAGAATCAACAGAAAAACTCTGGCAATATGAATAATCAGAGGAGATCAACTCCCCCAAGGAATGACAAGGTAGATATAGCACAAGATCCCTTGCATAAGCAAATTGCTGAGATTTCAGAAATTGAATTCAGAGTCTGGATAGCAATAAGATCAGCGGAATGGAGGAAAAGCTGGAATTAGAATTTCAGGCAGTAATCCAAAAGATGTCTCAAGAATTCAATGAATTCAAAGACAAAATGACCAAAGATTTTGACATATTGAGACAAGAAGTTGCAGCCCTCAAAGATCTGAGAAATACAGTAGAATCCCTCAGTAACAGAATGGAGCAAGCAGAAGAAAGGATTTCTGACATGGAAGACAAAGCTTTCAAATGCTCCCAAAATTCCAAAGAGGAAGAGAAATGGAAGGCAAAAATGGATCATTCTCTCAGACAGCTCTGGAATAACTTGAAGAAAACCAATATCCACCTTATAGGAATACCTGAAAATGATGGAGTGGTGTCACAAGGCACAGAGTCTCTTCTTTATGAGATTATGAAAGAGAACTTTCCAGACATGCCAAGAGATTCTGAAATTCAGATAGCAGACAGTTTCAGAACCCCAGCACAACTCAACCTGAATAAGACATCCCTCAGGCACATCATAATTTAACTTCACTAAAGTTAATATGAAGGAGAAAATTCTGAAAGCAGCCAGACGTAAGAAATCCATTACCCACAAGGGGAAGAATGTTAGAATAACTGAAGATCTCTCTAATCAAACCTTTCAAGCTAGAAGAGAATGGTCATCGACTTTAAATCTCCTAAAACAAAAGAACTTTCAACCCAGGATCCTGTACCCAGCTAAACTGAGTTTCATTTATGTTGGAAATATTAAATACTTTAATGACATCCACATGTTGAAGAAATTTGCTATAACTAAACCAGCTCTCCAGGATATTCTCAGATCTATCCTCCATAATGACCAGCGTAATCCTCCACCACAAAAGTAAACACATCCAGAAACTTTTGTCAAATTTCAACTTCCACAGTGATGAAAGGATTAAAAATGTCCACTGGACTTTTTAAAGATTTATCATTGTTTTCAATTAATGTGAATGGTTTAAATTGTCCTCTAAAGAGGCATAGGCTGGCTGACTGGATAGAAAAACTCAGGCCAGATATCTGCTGAATTCAAGAATCTCAACTTACCTTAAAAGATAAATTTAGACTCAAGGTGAAGGGATGGTCATCTATATTCCAGGCAAATGGAAAACAGAAAAAAGTAGGTGTTGCAATCTTATTTGCAGATACAATAGGCTTTAAAGCAACCAAAGTAAAGAAGGATAAAGATGAACATTTCATATTTGTTAAAGGTACTACTCAATATGATGAGATTTCAATTATTAATATTTATACACCCAACCAGAATGCACCTCAATTTATAAGAAAAACTAATAGACATGAGCAACTTGATTTCCTCCAGCTCCATAGTAGTTGGAGATTTTAATACTCCTTTAGCAGTGTAGGATAGATCCTCCAAAAAGAAGCTAAGTAATATATTTTAGATTTGAACTTAACCATTCAACAAGTGGATTTAACAGATATCTACAGAACATTTCATCCTAATAAAATTGAATACACATTCTTCTCATCACCCTATGGAACATACTCCAAAATCGATCACATCTTAGGTCACAAAGTCTAATCTCAGTAAATTTAAAAGAGTAGAAATTATTCTTTGCATCTTCTCTGACCTTTGTGGAACAAAAGTTGAACTCAATAACAACAGAAAGCTGCATACTCATACAAAAACATGGAAGCTAAATAACCTTATGCTGAAGGATAGCTGGGTCATAGATGAGATTAAGAAGGAAATTACCAAATTTTTGGAACAAAATGACAATGAAGACATGAATTATTAGAACCTCTGGGATACTGCAAAGGCAGTCCTAACAGGGAAATTTATAGCACTGCAAGCTTTCCTCAAGAAAACGGAAAGAGAGGAAGTTAACAACTTAATGGGACATCTTAAGCCAACTGGAGAAGGAAGAACATTCCAACCCCAAACCGAGCAGAAGAAAAGAAATAACCAAAATTAGAACAGAATTAAATGAAGATGAAAACAAAAGAATTATACAACTGATTAACAAATCAAAAAGTTGGTTTTTTGAAAAGGTCAATAAAATAAATAAACCATTGGCTAACTTAATCAGGAAAAGAGTAAAATCTCTAATTTCATCAATCAGAAATGGAAGATGAAATAACAACAGACCCCTCAGAAATTCAAAAAATCATTAATGAATATTACAAGAAACTTTACTCTCAGACATAAGAAAATCTGAAGGAAATAGACCAATACTTGGAAGCACGCCACATACCAAGACTCAGCCAGAATGTAATGGAAACATTGAACAGGCCTATATCAAGTTCTGAAATAGCATTAACTACAGAAAATCTCCCTAAAAAGAAAAGCCCAGGACGAGATAGTTTCACATCAGAATTCTACCAAACCTTTAAAGAAGAAGAACTAGTACCTATATTACTAAAACTCTTCCAAAATATAGAAAAAGAAGGAATACTACCCAGCACATTCTATGAAGCAAATATCACCTTGATCCCTAAACCAGGGAGAGACCCAACAAGAAAAGAAAACTATAGACCAATATCACTAATGAATATTGATGCAAAAATATTTAA
>CAUYON010017663.1:0-54159 GCA_963573935.1 Arctocebus calabarensis
TTGTGGTGGGCACCTGTAGTCCCAGCTACTAGGGAGGCGGAGGCAGGAGACTCGCTTGAGCCCAGGAATTGGAGGTTGCTGTGAGCTGTGATGCCACAGCACTCTATCCAGGGTGACAGCTTGAGGCTCTGTCTCAAAAAAAAAAAAAAAAAAAGAGAAGAAAAAAGAAAGAAAATACAATTTATAAGCCTGAACAAAATAGCAAGGCCTCATCTCTGCAAAAAATGGAAAAAATTAGTGAGGCGTGGTGGCTCATGCCTGTAATCCCAGCTACTTAGGAGGCTGAGGCAGGAGGGAGGATCCGTTGAGCCCAGGAGTTCAGAGCTTCAGTAAACTATGATGATATCTCTGTATTCTAGTCCTGTAACAGAGCAAGACCCCGTCTAAAGAGGAAAAAAAGGAAGATAATTTATATGCAATAGAATGCACAGATTTTGGCCGGGTGCAGCAGTGTACCTCTGTAATCCTACCACTCTGCGAGGTCAAAACAGGTAGATAGCTTGAGCTCATGAGTTGAAGACCAGCCTAAGCAAAAAGCTATCTCTACTGAAAATAGAAAACTATAAGAGAATCGCTTGAGCCCATGACTCGTAGGTTGCTGTGAGCTATGACACCATGGCACTCTCTCCAGGGCAACAGCTTGAGACTGTCTCAAAAAAAAAAAAGCACAGATTTTAAAACTGCAGTTTGTAAATGTGTACCTAGTGGCCGCCATTCCAACTAAGATGTGTGGAACACTGACATCGAGTCAACAAGTTCATGTCCAAAAGAAATTAAAAAAAAAAAAAAAAAGACTTAAAAGGCCCCCCCCCAAAAAAAGTTCATGTCCATAGGCAGTCAGTCCCTCTCCCACCCCCTGCCACAGGTACCCACTAATCTGATTTCCGTCCCTATAGACCCATTTTGCATGTGCTAAACCCTGTTATGAATGGATATAATTTTTTGTGTCTGGTTTTTTTGCTTCAGACAATGTTTTTGAGATTTTCCCATTTTATTGTGTTTATCAATAGTTCATTTTTATTACTGAATAGAGCTGCATTCTACAGATAGTCTATCAAATTTCTTTCTCTTTTCTCTGCCATCTCATGATTTTTGGTTTTTGTCCTTGTATCCTGCCTTCTCTAAAAGTCACAAGGTAGATGCTGAAGCTTCAGACGTCACATGTAGGCAACATTCAGAGGCCAAGGAAAGCTGTTTCTCCTTCAGCCTTGGTGAAATCGTTCCAGAAGCCCCCCCCCACCAAAAAAATATCCCCTTATGTCTCGTAGGTCAAAATTATGTCACATGTCCATTCTTAAGTCACACACTAGCAGAGGGACTGGAATTCCTAAAGATGCTTCAGACTAATTAAGATTCACACCCTGGGCCTGGGGACGGGGGCTAAAACTGCCCCTAAAGAACTTGGCAGACTGGTCCCTGAACAAAATCAAGGTTGTATTAGCAAGAAAAGCGGGCCGTGGTTGCTGGTAAATACCAATAGTGACTGTTCCATCTGCTCCTTCCTCATTTAATAGGATTCAGATTTGGTGCAAGCATCCATCCCTGAGGAATATAACAGTGTGTCCAACCCAGGAGTAAATTGTAAGGCATCTGGATCAATCCTAGTAATGTGTCCCTCTAACTAGGTTCTGGCTTAAGTGGGAGGACAGTGGAAAACACTGCTTGTGGCCACCTAACATTCATGCTCCTCCCTACTTCCTTCTAAATTGTATTTAGAGTTACCCTGTGCCTAACTAAACGTAAAAATGAGAAACAACAACCAAAAAAACTTAAAAATTGTTTCTATGGGCTCGGCGCCTGTGGCTCAACGAGCTAAGGCGCCAGCCACATACACTTGAGCTGGTGAGTTTGAATCCGGCCCGGGCCTGCCAAACAACAATGATGGCTGCAACCAAAAAATGGCCTGGCATTGTGGCAGGTGCCTATACTCCCAGCTACTTGGGAGGCAGAGGCAGGAGACTCGCTTGAGCCCAGGAATTGGAGGTGATGCCATGGCACTCTATCCAGGGTGTCTCAAAAAAAAAAAATGTTTCTACAATTTCTTGCTCTAGGTATGGCAATATGACCAAGTTCTGACCAATGAGCTATAAACAGAACTGTTCTATGGGACATCAAAGAAGGCTATTTAAGGGAGCTGACTGTTAAGGAACATTTTGCCCTTCTGTTTTTGTTCCTTTGGTCTACAACATGCATCTGATGGCTGGAATTCCAGCAACCATTTTGGAATGTGGGGTAAATTTGAGAATGAAATCACTTGAGCCAGGCATGGTGGCTCATGCCTATCATCCTAGCAACTTGGGAGGCTGAAGCCAGAGGATTTCTTGAGGCCAAGAGTTCCAGCTTTGGCAGCATAGTGAGACCTCATCTCTAAAAAAATATGAAAAACTAGCCAGGCTGGTGGCACCTGTGCAGACTACAGGCACCCCCCACAATGCCCAACTACTTTTTAGAGATGGGGTCTCCCACTTGCTCAGGCTGATCTCAAACATGTGAGCTCAGGCAATCCACCTCCCTTGGCCGTCCAGAATACTAGGATTACAGGCATGAGCCACTGCGGCCAGCCTCGATTTTATTTAAATCAACTCAGGGTTGAACTCTAAGTTTAACTAACATATGCAATTTAACCTTATCTAACACAGGCTGCAACACAACTTCTGGTCAATGATATGAAAGGGAAATCTTCTGGATACTTTTGGGAAAGATACCATTGCTCTTAAAAGGGACACCTGGCCCTTTGGGAGGCTGAGAATTACTTGGTGCCAGAAGTTCAAGACCAGCCTGGGAAACATGGCAACATACTGAGAACTGATTCCTACACAAAATTAAAAAATTAACTGGGCATGATGATACACACCTAACTACTCGGTAGGCTGAGACAAAAGGTTCACTTGCAATCAGAAGTTTGAGGATGCAGTGAGCTCTGATCAGGCCACTGTATTCCAGCACTCTGGCCTGGGCAGCAGGATGAGACCTAGCCTAAAAAAAAAGGAGGTACCTGAGAACAATTGGGAATTCTTGACCCCTCAGAGGATGCTTAGAACTGCACCCACTGGTTTGTGACCTTGAAGGAAACTGTACAGGGATACAGCAGATATACTGCGTATATTAGAGCACAAAGAGGAAGGAACCTGGGTCCTTGAAGATAATACAGTCTCTGGATTAATCAGCTCCCTGCCACCATTTCTCAAGATTTCTTATGTCACATACTGTATTTCTTCAATTCTAAAATGCGTATTTGTTCACATTTTAGCTTTTTGAAATCAGTATACATCTTGCAATCAATGGCATCTTAATCTCTGTCAACCAAATGGCAGCTTTGACTTGGCTGTCTTGTATGTGTGAACTTGGTGTTTTTTGTGGTGTCATGACACGACAACTATAACCCCATGTTTTGGTCCACAAACCTTGCAAAGACTTTTTGAGTCCCAACTGATTTTTGATTGTCTGGCAAGGTTCAGAAGGAAATCCTGGGGGTTTATAGTGGATGTGCTAAGCAGCTAGCAAAATGGCCCCCTATGGTCTTAAGATCCCACAGACCGTACCCTTGTGCCTTACTGGTCTAGGCTTTGTCTGGTGACCAGTACTATACCATACAGCAGAAATCAAATATGTCACTTTTGATATTGGGTTGTAAAAAGACTATAGCTTCTGTCTTTGTTTTTTTTTTTTTGTTTTTTTTTTTGAGACAGAGCCTCAAGCTGTCACCCTGGATAGAGTGCTGTGGCATCACAGCTCACAGCAACCTCCAATTCCTGGGCTCAAGCGAGTCTCTTGCCTCTGCCTCCCAAGTCGCTGGGACCACAGGTGCCCGCCACAACGCCCGGCCATTTTTTGATTGCAGCCGTCATTGTTGTTTGGCGGGTCCGGGGGCTGGATTCGAACCCGCCAGCTCAGGTGTACGTGGCTGGTGCCTTAGCCCGTTGAGCCACAGGCGCCGAGCCACAAAAGAAATATTTTTAAGGTATAAAATACCTAATCATGAATGGTATATGTTGTGATACCAAATGTTGCTTTGCAGTTATAATAAAAGTTAATATTGTTTTGGGGGTTTTTTTTGTGGGTTTTTGCCGGGGCTGGCTTTGAACCTGCCACCTCCAGCCTATTGGGCCGGCACCCTACTCCTTTGAGCCACAAGCACCACCCTAAAAGTTGATATTGTTAAGTTATATTGGGATAGCTTAATAGACATGGATTAATATAAACATAGATATAGATATATTCTTAAGTGGGAAGTCTAACGGATGTAGCATTTTTCTTCTGTTATACTTTTTAAGATGAGAAAACTGCAGGTTGTATAACCATCTTATTACTCGCAGAATGAGGCAGTAGATGACAAATTCTGCTGTTGTTTTTACCAGCAGGTTCAATAGCAATGATGGTGAGACAGAATAAGATACAAATATACCCAGGGAAACTGTGCTGCCTTTCACTGCTATTCTAAGCTGCTTTCCCGTACTTTGGATTAATTTTAGACTGTACTGGTAACTGGTATGTTTTCTATTCAGCCTGACATAAATCACTTGCCAGTAATTAGATTTGGCAGGAAAACCCAATGACATTTCCCACTCAATATACCAGATGGAAGCAGAGAAGAAGACAATGCTATATAAGGAGATTTTTCTTCCCCATAAAGAGTAATGTCACAATAGAAATATGTAGCAAGTTACTTACACTAGACTTATATCACTTTAAAAATAATAATAATAACAATTTCTTGACTGACAGGTAATGATATAGCACAACGAAAATTTTAAAATAGTTCAAGTAATAAATAACAAACTCCTAAATTTGCAGTTAAGTGAGTTTGTTTGTTTGTTTGTTTGTTTTACCAACAACTACAAAGAATTTAATTTTCTCATCCAAATAATTTATTTGGATTGTGTAGATAAATCCTTGAAAGCCTCATATATTAAGGATAGAAAACAAATGAACTGGAACTAACTGATAGGCTCTTCCTTACTTATGTAAAGTGGCAAATTATTTTCATTCACTTGGAAATGCTGATTTTACTCTAGAATAGCAGTTCTCAACCTGTGGGTCGTGACCCACAGGAACTGTATTAAAGGGCGCCACGGCATTAGGAAGGTTGAGAACCACTGCTCTAGAACAACCTCTTAGATGTTATCAAATCTGGAAAGTTTTCCTCTTCAGAATAACTTGAGCTTGTTTTTCTTCATATTATCCAATGTGTGCATGTATTTATTTAAAAACATGCATTGAGTGCAAATTCTGGTTTTAAGGAAGAAAGCATAATGAGAAGTAGTGAATGTTCTCTAAGAGGGTTCATGTTCAAGAGGAAGAGCTTTCCATCTCCTTCGGCAAGCAAACTCTTTCAGAGAAGTGAAGGTAAAGTGAATAAAGAAGATCATTGCAGATTGTGAGAAGCACCTTGAAAAAAGTAAATAGGGTAGTATATGATAAAATATGTAACCAGGTGTGGAAGTTGAGTTCATTTCAACAAAATGATAATAAAAGACCCAAGTGAAGATATGTCCTAGTATCAAAGGATAGGAATATAGAAAAAGTAATAGGATTCAATCAAAGGACATTCGTGGAAATGAGTTGTGTAAGACATTGGCTCTTTAGGAAACAGAGAGGATTGTCTGTGTGCTGATCTTGAGGATCACTGAGAGAGGGGACGAAATCTTGTATATTACCGGATTTGAATCCTCTAACAAATACCTTCAAAGAAAAGCTGCAAAGTCATTGGTAAGTAAATGTCAAAGCAATTGAAACCACGACAAGATTGCAAAGAATTTATCTTGTGAAATCACATTAATACAATAAAATAATTAATAGCAATACATGTGGTGTACAATTTTGCTACAGCATGTAGTAGAGGCTATTGAAGTAATTGCATGACATAGGAATTAGTGTGTTTCCTACTAGTCAGGTAAGAAGTCCTTATTTTTGAATAAGGAAATAGGCAAGAACTTCTCATAATGCATCCATCTTTTGTTTTCAACAAAAATCTTCAATGTAAGCTTTAATTAATAAATTCTAGGTAATATTATGCTTTAAAAAAAGTGGTGGTTGGGGATAAGTATATGTTAGCCTTATACTGGGAGAACAAAAGGCAATTATCAGTTAATACTGCTATAGTTGATCTAAGGAGGGGAATATATGTTGAAAGAGTTTAAAGAGCAAGTAAAAATGTAAATAGTTGGAAAAGTCTTTTATTACAAAGATTGGTTTTACACATATCACTTTAAGAATATCTTTATTTATAATGAATGTCCTTCATTACAATATATTTATGAATGTTAATTTAGATGACATGTTCCCTATGAAGAATAAACAAACAAATCTATGGTATTTTAAGGACTAATAATTTTGGAAATCATTTGACATTTTCAGTTAAAACAACATAATGTTCTTTGCTGTCTGAAGAACATGATGGGAAGAACTTGATTGGAATTACTAATTAAAATAACTCAAAGACTTTCTTATATTAATCATGTTTACTAAGACCACAATGATTCAATATGTGTTTGATATTTTAACTATTGAAATTATAAGAGACACTTTATCTAACAAGTGTAATCAGAGTAACCTAATTATTTGCTCCCCTAATGAATCCCTAACAATAATAAAAAGAAAAGAAAAGAACAATATTTTAAAGATTCTTATATTTATTTTTAGTCTATGTAAGTTTCTGTGTTGATTGGTTCTAATTGATAAATCTGTTCTTATATACTAGCTATTTTCCAAGATTCAGACTTTCCAACATCTACTTTAACATAGCGACTGACTTTTTTACAATACAACGAACAGTAGCACCAGAGAAATGACTCTGGTGACTAGCTGACATTTACCCTTAAGTTACTGAGAATTCTGGCTCAGTGCCTGTGGCTCAACGAGCTAAGGAACCAGCCACGTACACCTGAGCTGGCGGGTTCGAATCCAGCCAGGGCCCGCCAAACAACAACGACGGCTGCAACCAAAAAAAAAAATGGCCTGGTGTTGTGGCGGGAGCCTGTAGTCCCAGCTACTTGGGAGGCAGAGGCAGGAGACTTGCTTGAGTCCAGGAATTGGAGGTTGCTGTGAGCAGTGAGGCCACGGCACCCTATCCAGGGTGACAGCTTGAGGCTCTGTCTCAAAAGAAAAAAAAAAAAGTTACTGAGAATCCTAGCATGTTTACCCTATAAATATAGTTAGTAGAAACAAGCAATATAGGAAAGGAGAGGAGAGATAGCGAACTTATTAATAAAAGGCCTATTTTTGGCTCTTAGTTACAAGATTTTCTAACATGTAAGATCTAACTCCTCCAGGTTTGTGTTTTTACCTCCTAATGTATTTTACTCATTACATTCTACTCTTTATTTAGTTATTAGGCACATCTTATATCAGTTAATATCTTCATGGAAA
Source organism: Arctocebus calabarensis (assembly GCA_963573935.1). Taxonomy (NCBI): domain Eukaryota; kingdom Metazoa; phylum Chordata; class Mammalia; order Primates; family Lorisidae; genus Arctocebus; species Arctocebus calabarensis. The sequence continues at coordinate 7,369 of CAUYON010017663.1, forward strand.
TGACATTTCTTTTTTAATTATATTGTCTCTTTAGATCTTAGTAGAACTACAGCACATGTGTAGGTAGGTACTTGATAAATACTGTGAGAATTAAGGTTGTCATAATTTAAAGATAATTTTTTATGAACATCTAGATTGTTTTTATTCAAGTGGAAGACCATGGGGCAAGATGATAGCTGTTTATTGACAGGATTGTCTCCACAGACATATTTTGTATCCATGTAATAAAAAGAGAATAGTAAGTTAAGGCCAGGTTGAAGTTAGTTAATTGATGTGAACATGAAAATCTGCTTCGGAGCCAAAATAATCTACATTCATATTGTTTTGATTAAAAAATAGATCATATGTTAAATAAAACATTATACTATATTTAGCATTTACAAATTGGAAACACATTTATTAATCATTCTTTTAAAAATAATCTATTGCTTTTGGCATATGCTTCTGTGACTACTTTGAACAGGGCATTGAATGAAAAAGATCATTGTCTTTCTCTCATAGAATTTACCTTTTAGTTGAAATGGGAAGTGGGAAAACAGTATAATAGACAAATGAATAAGTGGTCACAGGATAAATGGTGAAAATTGCTGAAAAGAAAATGTAAGCAGGATAGGAAGACTATAAATGCCAGATGTGTGAATATTGCTATTCTCTACAAGGCTTATAAGGATTTAAACTGAGGCAAAGGGTGGTCAGGAAGAAGTCTTTGCTAGGGTTTGATGTACTCAAAAGTCTGACAGGAGTGAGGAAGTGAGCCACTGACTACCGGGAGACAAGAGAGAGCAACAAATGCAAAGGTCCCTTGGAAAGTGCATGCTTGACATGTCCAGTAGGCAGAGAGACCAGTGCACCTACTGTGAAGTGAAGGAGACAAACATTGATAGAAAATGCAGTGAGATGTAATTTCAAAGCACTAAGCCATGCTTCTTGTTCCAAATAGCATAAAATCTTACAGTAAAGAATATACTTGTTTGTGGTCTCTTTTATAACCAACCATGATGCTCAGTGTGTCACAAAAATATTACCATTAATTATCCCAGCCAGTCTATAAGTGAACCTTATAGAATTCATATAATGTGGCAAAGTTATGGAATAGGAAAGTTACTGATTGGAAATATTTTGTGCTCAATACTGTTTTTTTTTCTTTTATAAAAAATAAGTGCTTTAATTATTAATTTATTCAATTTTATTTCTTTTACATATTTATAATCAGGTGGAGTGAACTAATTCAGAACAATATTTAGTATGTAGTTAACAGCAGCCCTTGTCTTTAATGGAGTAGGTAAATTACACTGCAATGTAACATTCTAATATCCAACTCATTGAGCCGCACCTATTTGTCACAGCCTGGGATAGTGTCTACTGACAGCATTTGTTCACTTATGACCTGTCCACATTTTATGGCCTGTACAAGCATTTACATGCTATGTAAATCCAGCTGAAAGTTGAATATCTGAACTCCCAGTTGGAAGTTAATAATTATCTGAACTCACTTTTAAAAAGCAATGATCCTTCCAATATAGAGCTATAAGCACAAGGTAGGTGAGCAAACAGAATATCAATTTGATTCTGAATTTGTATTATATCCAAATATCATTGCTTTTGATGATATCAGTTTCATAACCATTCTTCATTCAACACATTTCCATTACTCCAAAATATAATGTGAATAGAAAAGGGGAATGTGTTAGTACTTAAACAAGTTAGTATTTAAATATAATTAGAACATAAGAGAAATGTGCCTATCAATGGATCTTACACAGTTTGGATAGGTTATTAATGAACCAGAAGGTTCTTTAGAATTTAATCACCAGTCATCTGAAGCTCTTTAAAAATTTTAGACAGCAGAAGTGACTTGCAATTTCTGATACCAGTGACAAATGACCTAAATCAAGAATACTGGATTTGCATATTCATAATGCAATTTGATTACTAATGCTGTTGACCGCTAGGGAACAATTGATATAATTATGTTAATTTCCAATATGTTCCTCAATGTTCTCTCTGTATCAATGATTGCTTGCAAGAAAGTTAATATTCTACATTTGAATTGAAGTGGGAAACAATAACATAGTTTCATAGAAGCTGTAGTATATTAGACGATATAAAGTAAATTGATAGATTATAACTAAATTAATATGAAAGTTTGTTTATATTTAAATTGATTTTAAAGCAACTCACATTGTCATATTTCCATGAGAAATTCATTGGCTATGTTTATATGAAAATACTGAAGTTTATTTGGTCACCTTGAAGTTGAAGTCATGGTTTCTTGATCACTGTCACTGCAGCAATATGTGTGTGTGGAGAGGGAGAGAGAAAGAACATTTAAATAGAAAAAATAAATGAATTGATATTGTCTCTGTCCAGTGTAACTTTGGAAAAAATCCCTGACAATTACTGAATTCCATTTCATTGGTAAATAGTAATTAATTATGTGAGCACACACAGAACAAGAAAAAGAAGTAATAACAAATACACCTTTGTTTGACCTACAAACCAAATGAAATTCAAGTCAATGTTTTCAAGAATTTACAGGAAAATACAAATATATATCTGATTGGAAATACATTTTGTTTTCCCTTCTTTTGAATAAATTCCAGTCATGAAGAGTAAATTCCAGTCAAGAACAATATATTCTAGTCATGAAGAGTTTAAACTAACTTCTTCTAATTTATCTTAGTTTCACTCAGAAAGTTTTCACTAAAAAAAAGAGGGCTAAGAGGTGCTCAATTGTAGATCCCTACCATTTGGTCCTGCTTGTCTGGCTGCTCTATGACACAACTCCTGGAGGTTGCTGTGAGCAGTGTGACACCACGACACTCTACCAAGGGCAATAAAGTGAGACTCTGTCTCTACAAAAAAAAAAAAAGGATAAAATTCTTCATAAATGTAAGCCACATAGCTAAGGTTCTTATTTAACAAAAAGTATTTCTATTAGAAGCGCAGTATGTTCAGTTATGAAGCTCATTTGTACAGGTACCTGAGAACAAGTACATATTTAAGTACCTCTGTAGTAACCTTAAGAGCAAGGAGCCATTGCTACATTTAAGGAACAGAAGCTTTTGTTCAGGAAGGCCTGAGGAGAATGAATAACAATGAACTCATTAATCAAAACTGTGCTAATGTCTGTAAATTTAGAAATACAAGATACTTCTTCATGGGGGTCACATGCCAAAGATAGTGATAAAAAAAAAAAAAATCACGAGGAAGACTCAGTGAAATAAACTTGCCTTCTGCTGCATTTCACCTTTTCCAAGGAGAAAAGGGCATGTGATCAGTCCTAGCCTGGGTATCTTTTGTAATTGTAAGCCCTAACTATTAAATTTAAATTAAGTAGGGCAATGTATATGTGTGTGTGCATGTATGTATTTAACTGATTCTGATAATGTTGTACCTTGCAAAGTTTCCAGAAGTGAAAACAATAACACAGGAATTTCCCATAGCAAGATGATGACCAGAAATACCAACTTCCAGATTAGAGAGAAGGAAAAGTTTTATATGAAAAAGAAAAGAAACAGTCATAGATCGAATGTAAGTCCAAGGGAAAAGCATTAGACCCTACAAGGTACTTCACAGGAAAACTTCACAGCTGAACAAGAAAGAGAAGACATTGGCAGAGGTCAATCCCAGAGATGTTTGGAGCCCAGTAAAAAAGGTAGGTGGAGAGGTTTATTTGCTCTCTCTCACATCTCTGACAGACAGCAAGGGGAAACTTTCCATCCTTATGAACTCAAAACACGCTGCTTCCAATGAACTGGGAGCTTATTAATGACAAACACTAGGCTGCCAGCCCTGTTGAGGTCACTTTCAGTCAACACAGAACCAGGCCAAGATAGCAGGTGCCAAATTGCTTCTCTATCCACTTTGTTGTCCTCAGGGAGTTCACCCCTCAGCTTTAGTCTTGCTCGTCCCTACACAAACATTACACAACTCTAGTCCTGACTGTGGAGCCACAGTGGACCAGTGGTTGCCAGGGTGTCTGCATGACCCAGAACCTAGACTTTCTGGATGGGCTGCCAGAGAGAGGGACAGAGATGAACAGAGTGTTAGCTTTCCTTCATTTTTACTCTCTTCCTCCCTTCACCTCCACCACCCACAGCTGCTGAGAGGGGCACTTGAGACAGTGCTATCAAAAGTTGCTGCTTCCACTATGTTGGAGCTTCCAACGTGTGTGGAACTCAACCATTTCCTCTTAAAGACCTGCAGAGGGCTAAGAGGTGCTCAATTGTAGATCCCTACCATTTGGTCCTGCTTGTCTGGCTGCTCTATGAGAACAGGGCACACCCTAAAGAAGAGGAACATCAAATTTGCTTGAGCACCGCAAGTCAACTCAAGACCAAAAAGCTTCTCCCTGGCATGGCTAGGGATGATCTTCAGAGCCAAGGTCAGGTCTACAGGACCAATCCTGTGCACCTTAGGACTCAATACTGTCATTTGGGGAGACAGAGGGGAGATTTGTTAACTAATCTTAGGAGATGGGGGAGCCTTTATGTGCAGAACTGAAAAGAGTGTAGTGTGGGTCCCAGCCACACATACTCACGGGCCAGCTTCTCCCCACAGGAAAGCCAGGGCAGGGAAGCACTCAGCTCTAAGCAGAACCCTGGGGGAGCTCAGGTAGTTAGATCCTCTGCCTGCCAGCAGATGCCAAAGGAAGACTCTAGAGAAAGGAGTGGGGAGAAGAGAAAAATTCACTTCCTGATCATGGTATCTCCCCTGCCAGGTAAGTATGAGAAAAACCCACTTCCAAGGATAAGATTGCAGATCTCAGATGGCCATCACTTCCACAAGCATATTTTCTGGCTGGGTGGGGCTACCTCAGCTCCTCCTCTGGGGTCCTCAGAAGGCTTCTGTAATGTTAGGAAGTCTGCTTTGAAACTACCAGCATATGAAAATTGTGTCCTCGACTTATGCTTACTACCAGATTAAATAGCCTTTTTCAATTCTTAAGTACAGCTGGGCGAGGTGGCTCACACCTGTAATCCTAGCATTCTTGGAGACCTAGACAAGTGGATTACCTGAGCTCATGGATTGGAAACCAGCCTGAGCAAGAGCAAGACCCCATCTCTATAAATAGCTGGGTGTTGTCATGGACACCTGTAGTCCCCGCTATTTGGGAGGCTGACGCAAGAAAATCTCTTGAGCCCAAGAGTTTGAGGTTCTGTGCACTATGATGCCATGGCACTCTACTGAGGGTGACAAAGTAAGACTCTGTCTCAATAAATAAATAAATAAATAAATTCTTAAGTACAAGGTAGAATTCCACCATGCTCAAAATCTTTCCCTTGGGATGAAGAGTTTAAAGTATATTAACTAAGAAAAAGAGAAGGATGACAAGAATGACCTCTGACAAACTTGCTTGTTGCCATTTGTATTTGTTAATGTGAGTGTAGGTATTATACAAGTCTGATTACACTTAAATAAATTTAATATAAAATAATTAAGTCAATTTTAGTCAGATGCTGGGGGAATCAAAAACATTCTTGAATAGAAAATGTTCATCTAAAACTAGGCAAGCCAATCCAACTCATACTGCTAGAAAGACCAGAGAGCTAAAGAAAAATAAAGGATTTCAAAGATTTTCCTGTGTAACCAATGGTGCTGGGTGAACTGGCTGGTTACTTGTAGAAGGCTGAAAATGGACCCTCATTTTTCACCATTAACAAAAATTGATTCTCACTGGATAAAAGATTTAAACTTAAGACATGCAATTATAAAGATACTTGGAGAGAGTGCAGGGAAAACCGTCCAAGAAATTGGCCTGGGAGAATATGTCATGAGGAGGAACCCCCAGGCAATGACAGCAATGTCAAAAAATATATTATTGGGATCTGATCAAACTAAAAAGCTTCTGCACAGCCAAGAACACTAAGCAAAGCAAACAGACAGACCTCAGAATGGAAGAAGATATTTGCAGTTTGTGTTTCTGACAAAGGTTTGAGGACTTGAATCCAGAGAGAACTAAAACTAATTAATAAGAAAAAGAACAAGTTATCCCATTTCACTGGAGCAAGAGACTTGAACAGAAGTTTCTCTGTTCAAGACAGGTGCATGGCCTACAGACACATGAAAAAATGCTCATCATCTTCAATCATCAAAGAAATGCTAATCAAACAACTTTGAGATATAATCTAACTCCAACAAGAGTAGCCCACATAACAAAATCCCAAAACTATAGATGTGGAGAGAAGGGAACACTTCTGCACTGCTGGTGGGAATGCAAGCTAATACGTTGCTTTTGGAAAGAAGTTTGGAGAATGCTTAGGGAACTAAAAGTAGACCTGCTGTCCCTTTAATTCCTCTACTAGATATATATCCAGATGACCAAAAATTATTTTACAAGAAAGATATTTGCACCAGAAGGTTTACTGCAGCCCAATTCATAATTGCCAAGTCATGGAGCAGTCCAGTGTCCCACAACAAGTGAAGAGTGACAGTTGCCCCATGTGATTAGGAATGAGCAAAAGAACTGCAGAAGTATGAAAAATCAGAACATGAATGGACAAAAAAAATTGTGGTATTTTTGCACCATGGAATATTATGCAGCCATAAAAAGATGGACACTTTACCTTTTTTATACTTTAATGGATGGAGCTAGAACATATTCTTCATAGTAAATTATGTCAACAATGGAAGAAAAAATATCCAATGTACTCAGTACTATTATGTAACCAATATATAATCACTCACACTTTCATACAAATGATAAAACACAACTATAGCCCAGAATGAAGGAGAGAAGGGAAGAGTGAGGGGAGGGGAGGGGGGAAGCCAACTGGAGGGAGGGTAATCAGTGGGACCTCGTCTATTGTGCAAATTGCAATTGTTCATGTCAAAGTTATAAAGAGTAGAGTATAAATGTCTTAACACAGCAATTAAGTAAGTGAGGTGAAGGCTATATTAGCCAGTTTGATGTAAGCCGTCCAAGTTGTATCTAAAATCAGCACATTGTACACCATAAATTCAGTAACATATACAGTTATTATTTAATAAAATAAAAAAAATCCTGTCTCATCAAAGAGAGACAAGAATCTGCCTGCACACACAGCTGACCACTGCTACATCCTACAAACAACTAACAACTGAGAAAACCACTATACTAAGGATATCCATAATGAAAGCATCCATCCACAGTCTAGACCCCCATCTAAGCACACACAAGCCAAGCAAAAGCTGCTTACCCAATATATGATACAACACTGCCTTATAGGTCAGGGAAGAAGAAGAAAATGTTCCAAAGGAACAGAAGAAAATTCAAAAATAAGAGTGACAGCTGCCCCACATGATTAGGAATGAGCAAAAGGACTGCAGAAGTATGAAAAATCAGAGCATGAGGACACAACCAAAAGGGAATGACAACTCTTTAGTAATAGGTAGCAACTGCAACACATATATAATGAAATTAGACTTAATATCTCCATGTATGAGTAGTGACTGACTGTATTTTTCAAATCTCTGATGAAGAAAGGAACAAGGTTTATAATACATTTGACTTTATATATAACACTTTAAAAATCAAGGGAATGATTTTGAGTATGGTACAATTCCATTTTTTACTTTGACTTTAATCTCTAATGTACGTAGAAGAATATAAATTAGGCTATGTTTGGAATGAGCAAGGGTTTAGTATAACTGTAAATCAGGCTCACAAAAATATTTGTGAACAATTTGATCCTGACGTTGTGCATATCTATTGCATTCCTTTTATATTTTGAAGACATCCTATAGCAAAACAATTGATACTTTGGCTTTTCATATGTGAGAAAGTAGGGTATAGTGAGAGAAGGGTAGTTTTATTCTTCTGAACATAGATATCCAATTTTTCCAGAACTATTTATTGAATAAACTGTCTTTCCCCCTGCCCCCCGTATGTTCTTTGACACTTTTATCAAAAATGAATTCACCGTGTAGATGTATGTGTTTGTTTCTTGGTCCTCTCTTCTGTTCCCCTGGTCTCTGTTTTAACTGGTATCACACTGTTTTTGTTACTGCAGTTATGTAGTATAATTTGCAGTCAAGTAATGCAATTCCTCCATTTTTGCCTAGATGGCCTTGACTATACTAAATTTTAGGATTCTTTTTTTTTATTGCTGTGCAGAATGTTATTGGTATTTTGATGGGTTCTGCATTGAATCAGTAGGGGTTGGGTAGTATGCACATTTTAATAACGGTGATTCTTCTAATACATAAGCATGGAATATCTTTCAAATTTTGTGTCTTCTTCGTTTTTTTTAATCAAAGCTTTATAATTTTCATTGTTGAGAATTGTTACTTCTTTGGTTAAGTTTATTCTTAGATATTTTCTATTATATGTAACTATTATAATTCATAAGACTTCTTTTTTTTTCTTTTCAGATTGTTGCCATTGGCAGGTAGAAATGGAATTGATTTATGTATGTTGTTTTTGTTTCCTGCAACTTTATTTAATTTATCAGTTCTAATAGTTGTTTGTTTGTTTGTTTTTTTCTTGGTGGTGCTTTAGGTATTCTAAATGTAAGCTCATATCCTACGCATCAAGAATAAATGGACTTCCTCCTTTCCAAATTGGATACTATTTCTTTCTTTCTCTTCTCTGATAGCTGCAGATAGGGCTTCTAGAACTATGGAAAGTAACAGTGGTGAATGTGGACTTTATTGTCTTCTTCCAAATAGTATTTGGAATGAGTAATGTTCCTAGAAGGAACATGTCTCATATCCATCTAATCCTCAAAACTAATCCAGTTTTTGACGATTTTTTTTTACCATGAAAGAATGTTGAATTCTATCAGTTGCTTTTTTTGTATTATTTGAAATGATCATATGATCTTTATCTTTTATGATGTTAATATGATGTATCACATTTATTTATTTGCATATATTGAATCATCCTTGAGACCCTTGGATAAATCTCACTTGCTCATGATAAATGATCCTTTTACTATGCTGTTGAATTTGTTGATTTTTGTTTGTTTATTTTGATTTTTCTTTTTTAGTATTGTTTTGAGAATTTTTGTATCTATGTTCATCAGATATCTTAGCCAGTGGTATGTATGTGTGTGTGTATGTTCTGGGTTATGAGCAGGGTATACTGGCCTGTTAGAATGAATTTGTAAGTATTTTCTCCTCCTCAATTTTGAAAAATAGTTTGAGCAAGATTGGTATATGCTTTTCTGTTCCTCTGATCTGCCTTTCCATTGCAATAGCTTCATTTTGTGGCTATCTTTTTTCCTGATTCCTTAACTTGTAGGGACATAGCTTCTGCCCAGGTAAATAAAGATAGTATTTTCCCTTGACCACTATTTTTTTAAGGTGCTTTATTTTGATTGAGCTGATTTAAGCGAAACATCTACATTTAAATCAACATTGCTGTATAGAAGATGGAATCATACAGATTAGCATATGTCAAATAGAGTTTGAAAGTGAGTTGATTATACTAAATTGGGAGGAAATGATTGCTCTCCAAAAAAAGTTTGAATAGATAAAAATTGGAAAAGGGGAGAATGGATTATGGATACTGACAAATAAATCTTTGTTCTTTTCATTGGTGCTACTCAAAGTATATAATAGTCTTTTGTTTATATAAACAACATATTTAGCAAAAGGTGAGCTATATAAAGAAATTAAGAATAAATATTTTTACACTTTTGGAACAATTTGATATTGCTGGAACTACAATTTTCAGACAAAATACAGATGAGCTCAGGTGTTTTTAATTATGTCTGATGAGTTACTAGTGGTAACAACTGCTTACTATCAATTTATAATATAACCACTTAAACATAATATTAAGGGTTAGTTTAGAAACTATGATCCTTTGTTTTATTGAAAAATAATTTAAATTTAACTATGGGAGCAGAATGAATTGATAACACTGACTACTGATGAAAAAACTTTTGAATGTCTAACATTATAATATCTCTTGTTTCATCTTGGTGCAATAAAATTTGTATATCTTTACTTCCCTTGAATTTCTTTAAAATGTCTTCTTTCATTATCAACTGGATAACTCAGTGAGATGGATTTGTCTAGTATTAATATAATAATTATCAGAACAAAACACAGCAAAAGCTTCATATACTTTATCCCTTGTGAATGTCATTGTTATAATACCTCTCTAAAAAAGATAAATCATATATTAAGATATATAAATATTAATTAAAATCAAGTAAATAACAAAGTTATTTGTTATATCAAAATTTTATTATCAATATCCATAGCGGTTGATCAACCTGAGTCTATGGGTCTAGAAAAGAATCTTGTAGAATCTTTCTTTAGCCCAACAAAATATTCTGTATGTGATAACAATTTTCTAAGTCATTTATTAAACATTTAAATAAACTATGCAGACAATTTAAAACTTTTTCAAATCCTATTTTCTTCATATTTTTGATTTAAATGTTATTTAAGGTTTATTAAAAATACTTAGTACAATAAGGCTTTAAATTTTTTATATTTTGGAAAGATGCAAACTGGTACAATCAAAATGCAACTCAGAGCTTTTTTCTTTATTTTATAAGAATATTCTTTATATTAATATAACCACAAATACCTTAAATGGCCAAAGCAATTTTGAACAAAAGGAACAAACCAGAGGCATTACAAAACCTGGGATCAAAATCTACTGTAGAATTATAATAATCAAAAAGCATGATACTGGCATAAAAACAGACATGTAAATCAATGGAACGTAATAGTCATCCCAGAAATAAATTCAGACATTTATGGCCAACTGATTTTTGACAAAGGTGCCAAGAACACACAATGGGGAGAGGACAGTCTCTTCAACGAATCATGTGTAGCAAACTAGATATCCACACGCAGATGAATGAAATTAGACTGATAGCTCACATCATAACCAAATTCACCTCTAAAGAGATTAGTAATATAAATGGAAGAACTGAAGCTATGAAAATATCCAAATAAAACACGAGGAAAAAGCTCCATGGCATTGTCCTTGGCAATTCTTTTTTTGGATATGACTCCATGACCACAGTCAAAGGCAGAAATAACAAATATAATTATATCAAAATAATAAGCGTATGCACAGAAAACAATCAACAAAGTGTAGAGACAGCCTACTAAAAGGAACAATACATTTACAAAACATACATACGATAAAGAGTTAGTGAACAAAATATATAAAAACTTAATAGTAAGAAAATAAATAAGCCAATCATAATGAACAAAAGACACAAGTATTTAACACACAGATGTCTCTAAAGAAGACTTGCAAATCTCTAACAAGGATATTTTTAAAAATGTTGACAGTACTAATCAACAGAGAGATGTAAATTAAAGCCATAAGGAGATTTCATCCTTTATATTTTAGGATGGGTATTGTCAAAAGACAAAAGATAACAATGTTGTTGAAAATGCGAAGAAAAGGGAATCCCTGCACACTTTGGTGGTAATGGGAATGTAAATTAGTAAAACCCTTATGGAAAGCAACATATAAAGTTTCCTAAGAAAAATTAAAAATAAAACTACTATATGATATAACTATCCCACTACTAACTATATATCCGAAGTAAGTGGAATCCATATGTCAAAGTCGTATTTGCACTCACAACAACCAAGACATGGAATCAGCTAAAGTTGATTGGATGACTTCATCAATGGATGAATAGATAAAGAAAATGTAGTGTACTACATGGAATGCTAAATGGAATACTGCTTAGCCTTAAAAGGAATGAAATTTTGTCATTTGGGACAATACAGATAAACCTAGATGATATTATGTTAAGTGAAATAAACTAGACACAAAAAACAAATCCTGCAAAATCACACTCATATGTGGAATCCGAAAAAGTCAACTCCTGGCAAGACAATGAAATGCTGATTAACACCGACTGGCATGGAGGGGAATATGGCAGATGTTGGTAAAAGGATACAAAATTTAGATAGGAGGAATAATTTCAAGGGATTTATTTTACATTATGGTGATGATAGTTATCAACAATATAGCATATTCTTGAAAATTTCTAAGACAATGGATTTAAAGTATTCCCACTACAAAAAAGTGACACTTATGTAAGATAATGCATGTGTTAACTAGCTTGATTTAGCCACTCCACAATTATATGTCTACAAAACATGGTGTTGTATGTCATAAATATATGTGATTGTTACTTGTAAATTAAAAAATGAAAGAAAAATGGTAACTTCTAAAAACGAATGTCCTTTTTATTTAATTTTGCTATATTCAATACTTTTATATTTTTAACCAAAATATTAGAGTGAACACATGAACAAAATAAAGCTGTAAGAAAAACTTAGTACTTGTCCACAGAGAGTCTAAGAATCATTATTACACAAAATTAATATAAATCAATAGTTTCCAAACAGTATATTGGCAATTGCCCACTTACCTAAAAAAAATTATTTTTATTAGTTTTATACAAGGGGTCCAAGGACTGCAAAATACAATTTGCAAATCCCCTGAAAGTGATACTCTTTCCCCATTTGATCTAGCTAGCAGCTTAACAAAAAGGCTCCTTTCATAGTAGCTATTTTCTGTGGGATTTTAAGATTTGTCCAGAGCTTAAATTCCTGATTAAAAATAGAACACATTACAGAAAGTAATTCAAAATGCAAAATTAACATTCTCTACATATTTGAGGTGATAACACTACTTGATAGTTTTCCCATCATATTTTTATAGACATCAAAGGTGAAAAACAGCAGAACATGTTTACTAAACTAAAGGTACACAGATATATAATGAATTGCTGCATTTTATAAATATACTTTTTTGAAATCCAGGAAATTGGCATTGTAAATATCTTCGATGTATTTGTTTGCCAATAAAATTATTTATATTTATTTTCATAGGAAGCAATTATTATTCTTAATTATCCTCAGGCTTAATTGACCATACTAAAATATAAGTAATCATTATTTTCTTTGTGTTATCTCGAGTTATTTTAAAACTGTGTTTTAATTATCAGATGAAAAAAAAACCATTAAAATATAAAGCTCAAGTTGACCATTGCCCAGCTTACTTCTAATAAGTACTGACTTCTTAAAGTCTCCCATTTTCCTAAACACATCCGATCTCATAATTTCATAGATGGTGTTTAAATTCACAACGGTAAATAATATAATAACAATGCTTAGAACTGTGTCTCAAAAATCCTATCTTATAGATAGCATGTAACTGAAAAAGTTTTAATACCAAGCAAAAGTTATTTTAACTAAAACTTGCTCATATGGCCATAGCTGGTTTTATATTTCTCTTCTGTATATAATTCTGTTTTTCTGCCCCAAACACATTTCATCATTAGGCACCACTTTGCTAAAACAGAGCAAAAGTGAAACATATGTTATATGCATATCTTACCAATTATTGTCAAATGGTTCTAATATTTTTCAAGTGTTGCAGCTTTAAAGTACTGAGAAACCCCAACAATTACAGAGAAATATCACTTATCTAAATTAAAATTTGGGTTATTTTCTATGGCTGCTATTCTTTTTTATATTAATATAGCATAGTGTAGGAAAATCGATCTTTAAGTTCATTCATATGTGATATGATTGAACTCAAAGATTTATGGATATCTTTAGAGTTATGGAATTATTACATAGTTTTATGGAGGACACTTTATATCTTATGAGTTTTATGTACAAAAGTCTGGGAAGATCAATTACGTAGTTCTTGCAGGAAAAACTAGAGAATGATAATATATTTATTCTAACTTTGAGTGAAAGAGAGAGAGAAACTGAGAAACAGAGAGAGATCATTGTAGTTTTCACTCTGTTTTTAATAGGAAACTGTTTAACCTTGGGCAAGTCTTTCAACTTGTGTAGACCTCAGTTTATATATCTGTAAATTGACAGGGTTGAGCTACAGATAGTTCCCTTTGGGCTCTAAATTCTATAATCCTATGAAATAGGTATTGAAGATGAATAGAGTGAGAATGAACCCAATGAAATCACCACTCTCTGAAGTTAGTCGAATAAGTGTCTCTCTTACATGGTGCCAGAAAATACATTCAATCAAAGCACATTTTGGCCTTCAGGCAGAGGACACTTTCGCTCTCAGTCATTCTCATACCCAACAAGCCTGAGGTAAAAAAATCCAGACTAAAAGTTCTTCTGTTTTAGCTATGAATAACTTTCTAAAGAAAGTGACTTTACCTGATACATCTGCCAATTATTTGAGAAATTGAAATAGTGTTCAGTGTTAGATTATTATTTTACTTTTAAAGAGAGAAACTGTGTCTCCCATTTCCATCTCAGTAATAATTGTCTTCCTCTAAAGATGAATTCTTCTGGTTCTCATCTAATTTGCTATCATATTTTGGGAGGTCAGAGTGACAGTCTGACCTTGATCCTTGACACCGAGGACTGACCAGACACACCAGTCTCAAGTCCAGCTTCTTGCTTCTATTATCCTGGTACTCTGGTTCCTTTGGAGGAAAAGATCAACAGCAGGCCCAACATGACTGAGTGACAGCAGGAACATTCCTACATAACTAAGTCTTTATTATAAAAGGGAACAAGGCTGCCCCTGGATGCGGGAGAGACGGACTCAGGTTGTTTGCTTCCTTACTCTCTGACTCAGGTTGTTTGCTTTCATTAGCCCCATCTTGGAGAGGAATCTCAGGAGGTGTCAGATGTTACAAAATGACCAATAGGTGTCCTCAACTTCATTTGCTTGTAAGAGCTGTGGGCCAAACTCACTTGGAAGGAGTAAGGGAATTCCCAGACTGATAAAGCATTTCTTCCTTTCTCCAGTATAGCAGTTGCCATGAATAGGATTAAGGGTGGACCAAGAAGAAAACAAAGTGCCTGTTCCTATCCTTCCTCCTGGGAGTAGAAATTGCATGAGAGACAGCACCAAACTGGGGCATCCTGGTTCCCAAAGAACCCAGAGATCCTGTCTGTCTAACAGGCATATCATGATATTTTAAATTTCTTATAATTTTTTCTGCCATGTGAGATGGTAGACAAAACTGTAGTGAGGATGTAAGAGCTATGTGAGTTTGGATTTAGGATTTGGGGTTTTTGTGAGTTTTGTTTTGGTTTTGACATATACCTCTGTGTTCAACAGAGAAGAAAAATCATTATGAACTTGTCAGCTTAAAAGGAGAAACAGTTATAAGGCTCACTTTTTCCATATTGTCTAGGTCATAATAAGAGCTCAAAAAATATTTTTGAAGCAGTTCTCTGTAGCCTTTTTAAGTGTCATCATTGTAATTTTGTTTTTGTTCCATTTTTAAGCATGTTTTTCTGTCTTTTTTTTTTTTTTGGTAGAGACAGAGTCTCACTGTATTGCCCTTGGTAGAGTGCCATGGCGTCACACTGCTCACAGAAACCTCCAACTCCTGAGCTTAGGCGATTCTTTTGCCTCAGCCTTCCCGAGTAGCTGGGAATACAGGCGCCCGCCACATGCCCAGCTATTTTTCTGTTTTGCAGTTCGGGCCAAGGCTGAGTTTGAACCCACCACCTTCAGCATATGGGGCCGGCGCCCTACTCACTGAGCCACAGGTGCTGCCCTACGTTTTTCTGTCTTAACATGTTTGATCTTCATTATGAAAAGCAAGATCGGCTCGATGGCCATAGCACATTGGTTAATGTGCCAGCTACATACACCAAGGGTGGCAGGTTCGAACCTGAGCCTGGCCAGCTAACCAACCGCAACAAAAAAATAGGCAGACATTCTGGCCAGACGCCCATAGTCCCAGCTACTTGGGAGGCTGAGGCAAGAGAATTGCTCAAGCCCAAGAGTCTGAGGGTGCTGTGAGCTGTGATGCCACAGCAATCTACCAACGACGACAAAGTGAGACTCTGTCTCAAAAAAAAAAAAAAAAGAAAAGAAAAGTAAGATCATAACACTGTATGCTTTTCTCAACCTAGCTGAGATTTTGTTTGTTTTAAGAGATGTAGATTTGTTCATTCATTCACATGAAATGAGGAGGGAGTATTATGGCTCACTGTCACCTCCACTTTATGGGCTCAACCAATCCTCCCACCTTAGACCCGAAGTAGGTGGGAGTGTAAGTGCATACCAGCATGCCTGGATATATTTTTTTAAGAGTTGGTCTCTCACTATGATGCCCAATCTGATCTGAGGTCCTGCCCTCAAATTCTATTCCTGCCTTCTGTCTTCCACCTCTCACATTACAGGTGTTAGCCACTATTTCTGACTATTTGGTTTAAAATAAACCTCAAGAATGCTAATTTTAAAATCAAGGGCATGCAGTTAACTCCTGAATCACATATTCTTTTTAAGGCATTTTGGAATGTATGTAGATAGTGATTTTTATGTACAACCTGATATTACTTAGGAAGGATGTAATATGTCTTACTGAAGTTCACTTATTCATTCAGTCATTTATTTACTCAATAAACAAATATTTCTCAAGTGCTTAGTAAATATGTCCAGTTTTTTCATATTTACCTTTATGTTTGTTTTAAGGTTTTTTTTGCTTTTTTGTTTTAAGTCTTAAGTGACTATTATGTAGTTTCAATGGTAATAGAAAATTAACCCCAAAGAATCTTGCTTTCATGAAAAGTATGAGAACCAAAGGTTGCAAATTAAATCTTTGTCTCATTTTTATCTAACATTTTGCAAAATGTATTCTTATTGAAATCTCCATTAGTAATGGTAATATTATTATTGAAGTTATGATTAACTTCAAGGTGACACAAACAATATAAGTCTCAGAAGTAAAATTGACAGGGATAATTGAAATTCACAAATTTAGCTCTAAATATAATGCTTTCTGTACTATATCAGAAGAAGCCCCAAATGATCACTTCTGTTTCAGGCACATATAAAATCTAGGGAAATTGCACAGAAGTTGTCATGGGACTACATGGAAGAAAAGTCATACATGCAATAAATAGTGTTCCAATCTAACAAGGAGAAATAAGAATTCTGCCATGGAAAAATGCATTCCAGATTGAGTGATGAGACAAAATAAATCAGGGAATTAGTAAAATGCAAAATAAATGTGGGAAATGCCACATAATTTCCTTTAAATGGAATATTGAATAATAATAGGAAATAAGGAAACACAAATTGGAAAAACAGTTCCAGGTCCTAAGTGTAGAGTATCATAGACAATAGGTTAAAGTAGTGTTTGCTTTTGTTTTTCTAAATCTATGAAGAAATCATAAATATCACTTTTGACTAGAAAGGTATAGAAAGTTCAGAGTGGTGTGCCTTCTAGCTTTTGGGAAGTGGTTTTAATATAAATTAGAATAGGAAAAGCACTAGAGATACTGATTAGTGTCATTGGTCTTACAAAAGCACCTGAACTGTGTGGAAGCTGAAATAGAAGAGCGTGGAGTGGTGCCTGTGAGAAGTCAGAAAGATGATGGCAACGAATCCGAGTCTTCAAGTTTGGAGACTAGAAAAATGATGGAGACATAAATGGAGGAACAGATTTAAAAAGGAACACAAATGTCATCTGGCAGGCACTGACTGTGACATGGAAGTGGATTATCCAGACAAGAGACAATAGGGGGTTGAAAGTGTGTTCTGGTATTTTTCAACTCTTTAAACCTTGTTAACTCCTTAAAGGCATGACATCTCTCTTGCATTCTAAGTAACAATCACAGAGCCTCAAAGTGATATGTGCCTAATCTTTCTTTTATTGAATAGATTCTAGACTGATCAAGGCTGACCCTTTCTGGATAACAAAGATTACTCTGCTACAATGGACTCTCCACTGCAAAATAAGCCGCACAGCCACCTCCTTTGGTGCTGTCTCCAGGATGCACATTTCCAACTCTGCATCTACCATTTTACTTTACTTACATATTTAAAATAACTGTCTCTTCCCACTAAATTATGTACCTTTGAAGACAGGTGACATTTCTGAGTCATTATTTACCATGTAACTTTGAAGACAGATGACATTTCTGAGTCATTATTCCCTTGAACCTAAATTTATGCTTGACACACAGAATATACTTACTAAATAAGCAGTTGCGAGTAAATGAATTCATGAATGAATGTCATATCCAAAAGTTTATAAAAGTCTAAAATCTATAGTAAACTTGACCTGTAGACTACACCACATTTTAAGGAGTACTGTTGTAAATTCCCATAATATTAAATGTCCACATTATCTGGTGTATTCATAAGTGGATGAAAACTGGTAAGTCCTAATCTTGTTCCCACTCTCTGATGAGTCAGACACAATTTATTTTTATGGTTACTCTTAATGGTAAGAATCTAATTCCTTTTTATCTGCTGTGGTTTTTCAAGCTATATTATGAAACAAGATTACTGTTTATATTCTTATAAAATATTTTCTTTCCTGAATTATTATTTGATGTTATGTGTGAGTGTATAAGAAAACGTCCAAACACTAAGAACGCCACTTTTGCTCTACCTTATAAACTTCACCTGACGGAAATAGAAGTAAAAACATATTTCAAGGGTTAGTGATTGACTTTGTCTATCAGCTAAACCTCAGGGGAAGGTGTTTGTTTTGTCTTTTCTCTTGCCTTATTAGAAGCCTTCTAAGTTCTTCACAGAAGCAACAACAATGGAAAAAATTCCAGTGACATATTAGCAGATATCCTCTCCAGATGGCAGTCAGTGTATTAACAGCGGGAAAGCCAACTTAAGCCCCCAGCTTGTATCCAATCCAGTAGAAAGATACTCTAAGAGAATATCTAAGTTGGGTCATCAATTAAATTCACTCTGAGGGGCTATTAAGGTATAATATATTGTCGGTTCTGCTAAATCACACTCCTAAACAAAATCAGCTTCATTTGTCTTCTGTCTGCAGCTCCCCCTGTTGGCAAATCCTGCTGTTTGCCCACAGCCGATGCAATAATACCCCAAAGCAGCAGCAAATAACTCATCGCCAAGGTCAAGCCATCTTCATATTTCTATCCAGATGCTGTAGGTTCCAAGTTCCTATACCATATCTCACAATTGAAATACATTGGTAATAAATAAATTCAGGGCGAGTATTGCCTCATTTAGAAGCGAGGTGAATTCTCTATCAGCGTCTCTTATATTTCAGATCAGTCCTTCATATAAATCTTCATGAAACATGTGTGCAGTTCATCTTTCAGAGTGTTAATGGCGAGCTGTGGCTTAAAATATTATACTGTGAGCATTTTATTCAGGAGTGACTGCAGTTGATTAATTCCCCACAAAAACCTGGTGAAAAGTTAGTAGGGCTGAATTTTAATGCTGTTGAAATGAACTTCCCCTGTTTTTCCAGGCAAATTTAAAGGCTGAATCCAGGGTTAGTGAACTTATGAGATAATGCTTGAAATGTTAGAGATTTATGAAATACAAGATATTAATATTGATTCTTCATCCCAGTAATCTGCTAGATACCTAACTGTTTAAAGAAAATACATTGACAAACATCAAAGCTCAGACTCTGAATATTACACAGAGTTCACCATGCAAAGATAATTAAAAAGAAATTCCATTCTTTACTCACATCTGTCAAAGAACATTAAAAACATCTAATTCATAATCACAGCAATACTTCTGAATAGCTGCATTTCTTTCTTTCCCTTATTTTCTCATAAATCACACCATAAAGAGCCTCTCGTTTGCCAACTGCTCTCAGCAGCATATTCTTCAAAATTTTGTGGAAATTTTACCTTCGCAGAATAGGTAATATTCCATATGTCTTATTTAGTTTAGAAATTCCCTACTCAACTGTGGATAAAGTTTCTTCTACTGAGATAGGTGGCATGAACAGTGCTTCCAATTACAAGATTCTCCTTATTGGAGAAAATGAAACATTTTAGAATTCTCAGTATTATATTTTTTCTGCTGATATAAATACATAAGCTTTGCAATAGTTCTCCATCTTAAGGATGATCGCATTTAGATGCATTACTTTCGTCACTATGATTATAGACTGAGATAACAAAAGATTTCAAATGATAAAGTCTGTTTTGATTTTGAAAATTCTATTTTCTGAATCTTCTTTGATGTTTAACTTTTATTATAGATGAGTCTTGTTGCATGAAATAGAATTCTTTCGAGTGAAATTCTGTGATGTGGGGTTCTGTCAGGAAAATATCTGTGGATAGCAGCTACAAAAAACTCAAGTGGGGACCCAGATTTGCATATGATGCACACTCAGAAAACATTGTCGATTTGGCTTCTTGCCTTGACATCATTATCTGAGTCAATAGCTCTGTGAGGCATAAGTCCCGTTTTTGAATGTAGACAACTCTTATGCTACCACATAAGAGGTTTGATGTTCTATTTTGAAATATTAACAGGGCTCTTACAAAAGAACAAACACAATTCTCCACTTTTGCTAGATTTTGAAGAGCTTTTAGGAAAAGGCTGTTAATAAGCTATTACCATTCCTTGCCTTTTCCTAGAAGAACATTAGATGATACAAAAAGAAAAATATTTGTATACAATTTAATTGCTGCAAAGATGGGTATTTGAACAACTGATACTGAAAAAGAATTGGGTACACATATATGATAGATATCACCCCATCGTGAATGGTTAGGCACTTAATGATCCAGGTTCTTTTCACTTTACAAGACAGAATAAGTAATGTACATTTTCATACTTCATTAATTCAGGTGACTCAGGTACCGTTTAGCAAATTATTGATAATATTTAAGTGTACTGAATTTAATAGAGTTACATCAAAGTGAATTTGATGAAATAAACATCCATTTGCTTGCTACTCTTATTATCTCTCGTGTTATTGCCTGAGTCTTGTGCTACTAGCATAGGACTTTCTTCTTGAAAACAGACACAAGCTTCTCATTATTTGGCTTTCCATAAACAGGACTAGATCTACAGAAGCTTGGAGACAAAACCCCTTTCAAAAAGTTTTATCTTGTAATAAGGGGCAAGGTGGATATATCAAGTTAAAAAAGAGAAGTGCACCTCAAATTGGCTTAAGGCAAAGAATAATAGTATGGGAGAGGGATTGTTGACCCACCTGAGAAAATACTATGTAGAAAACTCCATTTTCCTAAATCTCCTTTGGTGTTTAATTATTATTAACAGATGAGTTGTGTTGAGTGAAACTAAATTTTTTAAAGTGAAACTGTGTTATGATGTTTCTTTAGATGTAGATTAAGTGGGCAGGAATGAATCTAGGACTCCAAGTATTTTGTTCTTCCTACCCCATGTTTTAAAAATTGTTTTCTTTAAACTTTAAACTCTTTAATCTCCAGCAGGTTCTTCATGCTTGAGAGCTATACCTAACAGCAAACCTGAGTACTGTCTTTTATTATACACCCAACTATTCTTCAAAGCAAATGAAAGATATCATGTTTGCCTCAATAGCATCAGCAAAGTTATCTTCATATTTACCAGAATCTGTCACTACAGTGAGCAGGTACCGATTCATTGATTCATCGACTAGTCTCCAGCCAAACACCATTCCCTGGAATGAATGTGTGTTAACTTCAACAAAACTAAAGGAACTGGAAGTGAAGAAAGGTCAAGTAGAATAAGTCAAGAGAGGTTGACTAAAATACAGGTGCAAGGTGCAAAAAATCAGAACTCCACTTCAGAGTCCAATATACTATTAATGTTCTAATATCAGCCATATATAAATGAGAAAAAATTATCAATGTAATATTGCACAAAATCCAATTTGACTGTTCCATATAAAATTGGTTGTCCGCATAGACTAAATTTAATTTGACGAGTGCCAGTTTTGTTCTTTAAATTGTTCCTTTCTTTTGAATATTTGAAACACTAGTGTCAAATCCTGTAAAATGAGTATTTGTGAGCAAAAAAAGGTATTTTACATTCAGTTTAAATAAAGGGAGAAATAAGTCTTTACATAGTTTAGATTTCTAAAGTAGGTAAATTAAGAATGGTTTAGGGTTAGTTAAAATAATAATCGCCTAAAAGTTGATAAAGGAAGAACAGTGCTGCCCCTCTTAGCCTTCACCTTTACTAGAATCTGCAAATAAATAATTTGGCAAAAAAATTTTTATCCCACTGACACACTATTATACAGAATATCCCCCCAAATGAAAAAAAAGCAACTCCCTTTCCAGTGGTGTATGGTAATTCTTCAGTCTCAGTATTATGATTTCAAGATGTGAAGTGTATCTGCCATGCATTTTAAGAAAAATAATAAAGGATGAACAAAATATGTCCAAAATACCCAATAAATTATTTTCATTTGAGAGCAGTTAAACATTGTGAAATGTTGACAAGAATTCCAACCCAATTCATTGAAAACATTAAACAGGAGAAAAATATCCAGGTGCTATTCTAAGTTTTGAAAACTATGGTCCTTTAACTTCCTTCTGATTTTGTCTGCACAGACATAGTTGATCACTCAGTGCATTCTGACAAACTTCAGACTTATATAGCAAAGTGAATTTAGTTTTCTGCCTCAAGGCCAAAGTTGTACAGGAACCTGTTCAGTATACATAACTACAACCTTGTTATGGGAGAATTGGTAACTGAAGAATGAGACAGGGCAGATAAATACTTCTGCCTTGTGTATATAAGCACAATAGAAGGGTTGCATACCAACCCCCTAGAATCTAGAACAAATTTGTGCCATTACAGAAAAAAATAACTTAATACTTGTAAAAGATGTCCTGAATCCTTAGTAAAGACTGAATGCTTTCCCATGAGATGTCAGGTGCTCATAGGGATGGAGCTGCCAAAAATGAGCTATTTCAGTGTAGTGCTCCACTGTACTATGGAAAGATACATTTGGGACTAGACTCAAATAAAGCTGAAGAACAAAACAAGATGCTGCCTGAATAACTAGCCCATGTACTTATGTATCACATAATTGTTACATTTACGTCTATCTATCAGCTCATTCCCGTGGCCTTGTGACTACACTAATCTGGGCACGATTGGAATAAGCTACAAATTTCTGCAGTTGATTTTTAGGCATTAATTAATATGTGCACTTTCTTTCTGTTATCTATTTTAGATTTAGATGGCTGATATAAGGGAAATCTAGAGTGAATGAGTGAATAAAAACATAATGAATACCAGATAGAGTTTCAGAAGCAGTTGCAGAAGGACTGATTTATTCCAAGAGTTTTATGGTTTTATCTTTTTTGTTTCAATAAATTATACCTAGCCCCAAACTGAAAAAGTTAGTTGCAGAGTGGATTGCATACGAATCATGAGACATCTGAACTATGCAAGGAGAAAATTTCAGCGGGTTCTTTGATCCACCCTTCACATCTTCCTGGACCACCTCAGACTCTAGTACACACGTGCGGAACAGTTCAGGGATGACGGCAGTGACCTCTCCAGCAGAATCTCAGACTGTCTGTGACAGGAATCTCCTTTGAAACCTACATGGTGTTTAGTTTTTGCAGGCCTAACTTTGAAATTCAAGGTTAGTTTCAGGGGAGGCTCTCAAATTAAAGGGGAGGCAAGTAAAACAAATATTTTACTCTTTATTCCTTCAGAAGAAAAGTTCAGGGTGGCACCATGCTCATATGACCTGATGACAATGACCTTCATACCTTTTATTAGCATTTTCCTCATTATCTCTTAACCCACATGTTCCATTTCCATACTTCTCCATTGTGTTTTATTTTACAAAGAAAATTCAGGCAACTAAAACCTTGTCTCAAGCTAAGTTTTGGGAGAAACCAAAGAGTAATAGCTACAATAACATTCATCACATATTATCCCCAGTTGTTCATTTTAGGCAGGGCTCATTCTTTTTTGGAAGACTCTGAAAGGGCAGTAGGAAATAACTGCCAGATATATTAATTTATTTACGTTTTGTATTTTATAACAGTCTAAACACACTGAAAAAATTGGGCCTGATGATTTGGAGAAGATGGAGAAAGCAAAAAGGCCTTTGTGAAACTAATAGGAATAGAGGTTGCGAATCCTGATGAGATGGTTAGTCTCAGGTTCGACTGGATTGATCAAGGAAAGCCTAGCCTACGGGGAAAGCATTACTGTCTGGGTGTCTATGAATTGTTTCCAGGGAAGACTGGTGTGTAAGTCAGTGGACCCAGTGGGGAAGATGCACCTTCAATGTGAGTGGTCCCTACCCTTCCCCATTCCTCTTCCCCTCAGTCTTCCCTACTTCCTCCCTTTCTCCCTCTCCCTATTCCAGAGCTGGGACACTCTCCTTCTCCTGCCATTATTGAACACGAAAACCCAGGCTTTCCAGCCTTGGGGCTGAGAATTATACCATCAGCTTTTCTGGTTCAGTGCCTTTTGTAGTTGGAATGAGCTTCTCAGCTTCCATAATTATGCACATAAAGTCATCTAAAAATTCCCCACTCGTCACCATATGTGTCTCGGTCTCTATTTCTCTCATCTCTGTCTCTGCGTCTACCTTCTAAGTTCTGTCTCTAGAGAATCCTGATGAATACCCTAACAGACTTTGTGAAGGAAGGGACAGAATGTCTCCAGCTCCTTGCCCAAGGGGTTGGTGTCACCTCACAGAGGATGTCTGATCAGTAAGGTTAGACAAAAATCTTCCCAATCAGCAAAGTTTTTTAATGTCCACAGATAAGCTTGACATCAAATGAACACTGGAAATTTAAATACATGCAATGTTAGAAGTGATCAAACTGATATGTTAAAACTGTTTGAACCAATTAAGCCTCACATAACCATCCCATATTCTAGAATAAAAAGTGGGGTGCCTTTAATAATTAATTTATGATTTTTTCATATTATTATGTATGGATGCTCTTAATCAGGACTATGTTAATTTAAATTATATCTGAGTTTATGAATTGGGAATCATTGTGCTTAACTCTTAGTTAGGATTAATTCATATATATATATGTATTTTTTGTTGTTGTTTGTTTGTTTGTTTTGCAGTTTTTGGCTAGAGCTGGGTTTGAACCTACCACCTCTGGCATATGGGGCTGGCATCCTACTCGGGTGAGCCACAGGCACTGCCCAATTCACTTATATTTTAAATAGACTCACCAGGTCATTGTTACTGATGCAGACATGATTCTGGATCATAGTCAATGTAGGATCATCAGAGCAAAATATCTTCCATTCTATCTGAGAACATAAATGAAACAAAAATAATTACTTAAAAAATTTAAATGTGAAACTATTTATTTCCTAAAAAATCTACACATCTTCTAGATTTATATTGGATTTTATTAGTGCTAAAGTATATATTTTTCATTTTTGAACATTTGTAACATTGCACTATATATAACAACTGGTAGCTTTCCATACTTTAACTGGAAGCAGTTTTTATTCTTTCTAAGAGATGCATAAATTATTAGTTCATCTTTTAATTAATATGCTTTATGTAAGACAAAATATTTATCCCTGAAAGCTTATAAGGTCTTCCCACTGTGTTATATTCGAGTTTGATATTAGTCATTGAAATATATTACCTGGGACGGTGCCTTTGGCTCATGCAGTAGGGCGCGGGCCCCACATACCGAAGGTGGCCAGTTCAAACCCAGCCTCGGCCGAACTGCAAAACAGAAAAATAGCCGGGCACTGTGGCGGGAACCTGTAGGCCCAGCTACTCGGGAGGCTGAGGCAAGAGAATCACTTAAGCCCAAGAGCTGGAGGTTGCTGTGAGCAGTGTGATGCCACGGAGCTTTACCAAGGATGATAAGGTGAGACTCTGCCTCTAGGAAGGAAGGAAGGAAGGAAAGAAAAATATTTCACCTGAAACAGCCCAGTCCATCTAAATAATGAGTCTAGGACACATCAGCGTGTACACTGGATACATGAGTTTACCCCAGATCTTTGCCAGCCACATTGCATGAATCATCACAAGTCAAAATTATTTTTCCACACAAAAGACTTCATGGATTTACAGAGTCGGAGGAATATGCTAACTCACCTGTATAGTGTGTAATGCACAGTCAAATCAGTCACAGGAAAGGAGGAGTTACTCTCGGGCTTTTCCCTGGCAAAGTGGAAGTGAGCAGGAAGCAAGAGGACCTTGTGGAATGATGCTGTATATATAGATACTTGTGCTTTGAGGAAGACAGTTTCAAAGCAGTATTCCATATTCTTATATTATTTGAAATCACTTGTCACTTGATTTCAATGCCTATTTGAAACATTTTTTAATTGTATTATATCATTCTTAAAGTATGAAGACATTTTAACAGAATTATTGGAAGAGTTTGTATAGAAAAAGTAGGTGCAACTTAAACCTTTCATTAGTCAATGTAGCCATATTTGTCCATAGACAGATCCATGTTTATGTGTTTGATAATACTGTTATTAGATTTTATGTCCTTTCTATTTATTATGAGAATAGTTTTGGAATTTCAGAAGTTTTCTTAGAAATCAAATAATTGTGTCCTTTTAGGCTAGTATCAGATTCAGATTCAAAGATATTCTAAAATCTGCCATGAAGCAGTGGGAAAATGTTCATGGAGGTGATATAGGCTCTGAATATGTGCTGCTAGCATACTAAGGAGGGGAAAAACTGTATTCTAGATATGAACTATCTGATAAAATTCAGGATAAGGTTGAATTAGTGAAAGAAAATAATAAAGTGGATAATGGAAAAAGATTAAAATCACCAAAAGAGACGAAAATTTGCAAGATAAAAACAGAAACAGAAAACTAAAATTCTACAATAATAGTAATATAAAGGGTGAGAAATCAGCATGCTAACCAGATGAAAATCTGGAATGTTAAAAGAAATAAATAAGATACAATTGCAAATCAATGGAGAGAAAATAAGGGCAGAATGTGCAAATTAAGGAGCTGGAAGTTGATAAATGAAGAACACAACACAGAAGAGGAACACGAGAAGAAAATATAGAGATCTTATCACCAGAAGGATAGGAAGAAAGTAAAAGAAAGATAAGGCCTCCAGAAAGAACAAGATGAAAGAAATCAATCCCACAAGAAATGTGACTCTTGTCACTTATAGGAGGGAGAAATGTTTCATTTCAGACAGCAGGAAATGAAAGCTTGATAGGTCAAAGCTGAATGACCTTCCTGGGAGTTTAAATGAAAAAAGTGGCCATTTTGATAATAAAAAGGAAAATGAAATAAAAATTTTGATTTATGCTTAAGCCAAGGGTCATTTTAGTGCTTCTATGAAGTAATGCATTTTTGGCAAAAAAAATTATCAATGTATTCAAAACAAAATTTCAGACAGCATATGAGGAAATATGTAAGATAATTTTGCTACAGTACATAGTACAGCTTTGAGATAATAGGAAGTTTGTTGTCAGATGTAAATGACTTTTCCTTGATCTCTCTGGGTGTATTAGGTGAACATCTGACACACTCTAACTACTAAGGATACTGTATATTGTAGAAATTGGGACATACTTACCAAAGGGAAAGGAGAGCATCCAAAGTACATTTATTTAATAATCCATTCACTTGTATATATATATATGTACATGCACATATAAAGGATATATATACGCATGCATACATTATCAA
The DNA here is from genome assembly GCA_963573935.1 of Arctocebus calabarensis. Classification (NCBI taxonomy): domain Eukaryota; kingdom Metazoa; phylum Chordata; class Mammalia; order Primates; family Lorisidae; genus Arctocebus; species Arctocebus calabarensis. The sequence goes on from CAUYON010017663.1 coordinate 34,679, forward strand.
ATTAATAAATGTGCTTTGGATGTTCTCCTTTGCCGTTGGTAAGTATTTTATATATATACTCATACATATACATATAAAACCTGTATATGTATGAGTATATGTATATATTTATGTATATATATGAATATACATACATGTATATGACTAAGCGGGCAACTACATATATATGTATATTTATATGAGTATATTGATGAGTATATATGAGTATATATACATATATATGTAGTTGCCCTCTTAGTCATATACATATACTCATACATATATATGAGTGAATGAATTATTAAATTAATAAGTGTACATTGGATGTTCTATTTTCCCTTTGGTAGTATGTAGATTTATAAACGTATATATGTATATGTACATATGTATATATGTATGCATGTGTATGTGTATATGTGAATGAATTGTTAAATTAATAAATGTACTTTGGATGTTCTTCTTTCCCTTTGGTAAGTAAGTCCCAATTTCTACAATATCCTTAGTAGTTAGAGTGTGTCAGATGTTCACCTAATAGACCTAGAGAGATCAAGGAAAAGTCATTCACATCTGACAACAAACTCTCATTATCTCAAAGCTGTGCTATGTAGTACAGCAAAATTATCTTATGCATTTCCTCATATGCTGCCTGAATTTTTTTAATTCATTGATTATATTTGCTCAAAATGCATTACTGCATATTATATATAAGCATATATATAATATATGCATTATGCATATTTATGCATATATAATATATGCATTACTGCATATTTATATATATAAATTCTTAGTTTATACTTATCACTATATTAAGCTCTGCAAATCTAGAAATAAATTAAATGCAGCTCTTTTCTTAACCGTTCATTTAGAACAGTAATGAGAGAAAGATATAAGGAGTCAAGATCGTTAGAGGGAATGATAAATGTTCTCATTGACACAGCACAAGGTAGAAGGTAGATAGGGATGGTTGGGGCAGGATGGCATGAATAGGAGGCAGGACAGTAGGAATCAGAGGTGAATCAGTGCAGGACTAAGAGGGCAACTACCAAGGGCAAATCTAATTCTATTTACATTTCAATGGAGATCTATCTAAGTGACACTTATTAATCAACCTTTACAAATTAGTGATTCTTTTTTCCTTTTTATTTTTGTTATATTTTCATGGTTTTCAGATGAGTAATTTGGAAAAAAATAATTTGCAAATTGATTGCGCTTTTTACATAAAGAGGAGGGAAGGGAGAAACTCAAAGGAAAAGATTTAAAGTGATCAAATGTCACATTTTCTTTCTTCACCACATATTTGTGAGTCCATAACAGAAATGTGCTCAGCACAAAACATTTACATCTCTCACATATGCACACACACACACATATCACACATATCCATTTATTTTGTGAAGATTTGTGAAGCACATTTTGGAAGGTGGGATCAGAAATACTTTCAGATTTTCCCCAGGTTCAAATATTAGTATAAATAATCCTCTTGCTAAACTTAAAGTTTGCAAAATACAAGAGCAATTCCAGTTTATGAGGTCAAGGGCTCATCTACTAGGCCTGGTTCTATCATCTTTCCATTCTTTGCTTTCCTCTCTCTTCCTTGACATTTCCTATATTCTTATATATGAATTTTCTTGGCTCACAGCACCTACTTTTCATATTTCTTCTGACTGTATGTGTCTACTGCTGTGATTCCTTTCTGTGTCTGTGTGAGGGACCAAGAGTGCTTTCTTATTCTCCTCCCCTTCACTCCATTTAGACAGACTCCTTCCTTATTCCAGGTTCCTGACCTTGAGTGTCTTAGAGCATTCACTTTAAAAATATAACCCTGAAGGCTATCTGTAACAGTACGATCAAAACATTTCTGAATGTATATGAATCGTGCCCTGTGATTGCACCAATGTACAGAATTATGATTCAATAAAATTATAAAAAAAAAGTCCAAAGGACGTGATTGCAAACATGAAAAAAAATATATATAACCCTAAATTCTTTCTCAATTCCTCTGAGATGTAAATCTTCTCCCAGAATATCCAGTTTTACAATCTAGGAGTGTCTTTCTCAAGGACCCTTGGAACCATCCCTTTGAGATGGAATCATTAAGGAGTTCCTCCCTACCCCCTCTTGCCTGGAGAAGAGAAGCCTAACTTCACTAAGAACCAATTAGCAAACACAGATGTCCTAATTACATTGATCAACCTCCTCACTGATATTCTCCAGTACCTTTCTACTAGTTCAGCATTAAAAATTCCTCTTAATCTTGTTTCAGAAGAGTCAATTCAATATCCCTCCCCCATTGCCATAGTCTTGATTCTAATTCAATGGTTGTAAATAAAGTCTCTCTTCCTATTTAACTTGTCTGGTATAATAATTCTTTGAACACAAAGCAGAATGTTATTTCAAAAGATGTTCACACCCTAATATTTCGTACCTGTGAACATATAATGTTGCATCTCAAAAGGGACTTTATGGTTGTAATTAGGTTTATCTCATCTTAAAATAGGGAAATTATGAGGGATTGATCGGACTCATCTAATCAGATGAGTCAATTAGATTACAAACTGGCAGACTGTAAGCAAAATAATCAACCAAATTTATTCAGACTTCTGAACTACACACCTGAACTGAGATAAATTTGGGTCGTTGTAAGCCACTAAATTTGAAGTGATATTTTATAACAGGAACAGAAAACTAACATATTCTGATAATCATACTCCATAAAGGAGAGGAAGGAATTTGTTTGGTTGTGTATATTCTAAATATGCCCCCAACTGGCAGTCCTTGTCTGGCCCATAGCAAGCTTCTGTTAAACAGGCACTAATCCTGCTCCATTAAGTTGTAGCCTTAGAAGGAAAGTCATACACCAAAGGGCAGTGCAGCAGAAGCACGGAAACCAGCCTAAGCCATATTGATCATAAAAAGATCATTACCTTAGCAATCACTGAGAATTTCACTTTGTACTCAGCAGATGATTGTTCAGTAAATTTATTTTTATTCCTTATAGTAGTCTGAAGTTTGTCCATGATGTTTTTGAAGCTACTTTCAAAAGGAGGAACCTTATTCTCCCTCCCTTAAGTATGACCTGGAATTGATGACTTACTTCTAATGAATCTACATCCAGTCTACAAGGTGTCCCAAATGTTGCCCATAAGAGTCACCATACATAGGAAAATGGGAAACTGCAGCTCAATGTACTTTTGTTTACAAAATATTCACTATAAAAGTTTACAAATATTCTCTCTGTGTTAGCTACCTCTCTGTAAAAGAGTCACACAGTATCTGACAATTACGTTTGTGAACTTGCCACCTTGCACTTACCTTGGCAGCACTGTAAAAACAACTCAGCAAGGTTTCATAACCTTGATGTATCAGGGTCTCACATCTGTGATCTTGTTGACAGGTGGCAGGTGTCTTGCTGAGTGGTGTTCATTATTGTTGTTGCCTTTTTGTATGTGCCATGGGATGACAGCTCTGATAGCCATTCTAGAAAGAGTTCCAAAATTGCTTTGAAGAGTGAAGTAGGCATTGGCATGTGTATATAGTTTCCCAAGGGGAGCATTTCCATGGGGACTGTAGTGATAGTCAGCAATGAGGTTTGTAGCACTTTTATAAGGATGGGTTTGTGAACCTAATTGTCAGACTTTGTATGTTTGGGGCTGCAAGTGATAACTCTTAATAATCTATCCCTTTTAATCATAATGTCCGACTTTTCAATTTTATAGTTCATTTAAAATAAAATGGGGTCTGGCTGGGTGCAGTGGCTCATGCCTGCAATCCTAGGATTCTGGGAGGACAAGACAGGCGGAATACTTTAGCTCAGGAGTTGGAGAAACTCTGAAGAGTAGACTCTTTGATTAATAAAAATAGAAAAACAAGCTAGGCATTGTTATGAGCACCTGTGGTCCCATCTATTTGAAAGGCTGAGGCAGAAGGATTACTTAAACCCAGTAATTCGAGGTTGCTATGGGCCAGGCTGATGCCATAGCACTTTGGGCCAGGTGAGTAAGACTCTGTCAAAAAAATAAAATAAATAAGGGCAAATCATTATGACTGATATATCATAAGTTTCTTTCTCATGTTCACATGAAATATAAGGTGCTGGCCCCTTATACTGAGGGTGGCAGGTTCCAACCCAGCCCCAGCCAAACTGCAACAACAAAAAAATAGCTGAGTGTTGTGGAGAGCGCCTGTAGTCCCCGTTACTTGGGAGGCCTAGGCAAGAGAATTACCTAAGCCCAAGAGTTGTGAGCTGGACACCACAGCAATCTACCACTCTATTGAGGGTAAAAAAGTGAGACTCTGTCTCTACAAAAAATAAAATAAAATAAAATAAAATAAAATAAAATAAAATAAAATAAAATAAAGATCTACTGGTTCAAAAATGCCTTAGCATTTTTAATCTGTTTCATCCTTCTTAAGTTATTCACTTTGCTTCCTAAACTATGATTTGTAGTTATTAACTGCTTTATACAAAACTCTACTTTCATCAACACAAATAGTTTATAAAGAGAAAGCATGTAGATTATAAGAAAAGGATTGCTCTTTCCTTTAAGTTAATACAGCCTAATGGAATTTAAAACTTATTTAATCAAATTATCCTGCTATCCAATGACTAGCATCTAAGCTTTACAGTATTATCTGAGTTCTTTAAAGAGATTCAAAAAAGACTTTTTTGTATGTGGCAGCAAAAGTAAGTGATAAACAGGTAAGATTGGAAATTTATCTGCTGTCTATTAAGATAAGGATTAAAATGTGAGCAGAAATAATTGAATTGTGATATATGACTTCACTGTTTATAAATCTACTTTAGACCTTGAATATTATATCTAAGTTATGGAATCATGGAAGCTACTATATTCATATATTCTTAGTAAAGATTTTTGCCCATACCAAGATTCATAATTTAAAGAAACAGTAAAGGGCCACAAGTTCAGCACTCCTTTTTTGGCCATACGTGAATAGATCAGAGAAGATAAGATGACTCAGGAACTTAATCAATAATATGGCCAGCAATATATAAAGGTCTATCATGAAAATACACACTTGCTCAAACTTGGGTACTCTTGGACATAGAAGATTTCCTTTAGCAATTACAACCAGAAAATATGAAAATATTAAGCAAATGCTAGTCAAAAAAGGCAATAAAACTGTGGATGGATGTAAGGCATGAAGCAGGAAAGGCAATAATGTATAGTAAATGGGCCCGCATCATGAGTAAACAGAAACTATAAATAAGCAAAAGCCACAAGTCAAGGATCGATACAGAATACCACTAGAAGATACAATAAAAGAAAAATAAGGAACAGAGAAATGGTAACATGACATATTTGTAAATTTCTAAGGCTAACAAAATGATATAATGTAAAACGTAAACATCAAACACTTCTAGATGGAAAAGTACATCACTGTCTATCCAGGCCTCACTTTGTGCTATTGCTATTCTTTGCATGAGAATTTATTTCAATTATGTCCACAAATATTTTTAAAATATGTCTGGACTACTTAAGTTAGAATGAATGCATCTTTTTTACTAGCAACCATAATGACCTAACTAATAGAATGGTACTTAAATGAGTAGGGACATTTACATTCTTTCCATATGATGCCAGAGTTTCAGGTTCTTGGTCTCGGAGATTGGAAGAAGGAATCGAGGGACCACAGGAGTAGTGGTAAGTCAGGATTTATTTACAGGAAACAAGAATTACAACTACCAGAAAAAGCAGACCTCCAGGCAGAGAGGACCCAGGAGGGGAACAAGCTCTCCTGCTGCCTCTCCAAGGTCCAGCCGAGGTCTGTGTCTGAGCTCTCTGCTCAGGGGTTTATATAGTCCCAGGGGATTGTTTTGCCACAACTTCTTAGGGTGTGGGTCTTCTGTCTTCGTCAGTTACAACCAGCTGTCTAATAAAGACTCAGACCCTGGAAAGTGACATGACAGTGGCCAGTCAGAAGAGCAGAGGAGGAGATAGCAAGGCTCCACTGTCTCCCCACAGACATGATGTATGTCTCCTTGTCCTACATCATATATTTTCTGTTATATAAGCAGGAGGCCATTAAAATGAGGCCATATCTATATTTAGAGTTCTTACATAATGAACTGCAACCTAACTTAATATTTAAAAAAACAGAAACCTAATTTAGAAGTGTAATAAAGAGCCAAATTTCATCTAGTCACAGAAAGCCAATCAATTACAGTGTGGCTAACAGAGGCAAATATCTCATCACACTATGTCCATTTATGTCCAAATAAGGTGGTTGTCTATGTGTAGCCAATTAGGAGAGATCTCTGTTTTGTTTCTGTGTTTGGCCTGCTCTGTAACAGCTCACTGCTTGCACTGCTAGGCAGAGTTCCCTGAACCTCTTACAGTTGTGAATGTTGCCCAATTCAAGGGTTATTCCTCACTCAAAAAAAAAATATATATATATGTGCCATATTTAATTTGCCTGAATAGTTTTCTCATAACAATTCCCCAAAAAGTGAGATTTTTATGTGTTTATGTGTGAACCAACCAGTTCACTTTTTTTCCACCATAGTTATTATCCATGTCATTGATGCTAGACTTTCGTCTTCAAGGGTTCTTTGCCTCAGTGATTCGAAGAATGAATCCATGGACCACAGATCAGCGGTAAGACAGGATTTATTTACAGAAAAGAAAAGAACACAAAAACGCCAATGCTCCTGGCAGACAGAACCCAGGTCGGGGAACAAGCTCTCTTGCTCCCTCTCTTTGTTTCTCTCTGGGCTCTTTGTCCAGGGGTATAATAGTCGCATGGGGTCATTTAGCCCCAATTCAGTTGTTACATTTAGTGGGAACTCAGTTAATTAATGGCTACAATTCCTTTTGTTCTGAGGCCAAGGAAACTTACATGAAATTAACCAGGCCTAGGGAAGGTGGGGTTCCTGGTGCATTTGGAAGGGGGGAGACCTAAGGTGCAGGTGTCTTCCCAGCTGTTGTCTGGACTCTCCAGCTACTAGAGCCTCCTACAGGTCCCCCGCCTGCCCTCCACCCAGGTGGTTCCTCTGCCGGCTGCCACCAGTCTGAACTGGCTGGGGCACCACCTGTCCTGTATCATCATGATTTATGTCTTTATGATGGAGAAGAGTATACAATTTCATAAACATTACACCAAGTTTGGAAGTAGTGTATTGATACAGTACTAATTTAGTTCTTGAAAGGATTTCAAACTCTATGATTTATTCTAAAAGTATTCATCTGAGGGTTTGTGGAATGTGTGTGTATGTGTATTGAAGAAAATGGAAAATTTAGGTTTCTTTAGTATTGAGAAGGCCTTGCTTTAAGTGATCTACTCACAAATATTGCCAAAGATGCATTATCCCTACAACAAACTAGAATTCAGAACACTATATTTAAATTTTCTTTAATTTTACCTGTGTGATCTCGGGCAGCGATTTATTCTGTCTGAATGTGAGATGACTGATTCATAAAAATGAGACAGTATGGTTGTGCTGCGTAATGTATAGGATTCTTAGGAGCAGCAAAAATAGCATTTTGCAAATTTTACAAGATAGCACAAATATAAGGCATTGGCATTGATTTCCCTCTATAAATGAGAGGGAATTTCTAATTTTTCATATGTAAAGCCTACAAAACTTACAAAGAGGCAAGATATTTCTTCTATGTACAAGAAATTCTATCACATCTTTACCTACATATCCTGGGAGTATTATTCATGTATTTACTCTGTATTTATGTAATTGCAGTTTGCATAATCAATTAAAAGTCATATTAAGTAAACAATTTTTCTTTTCTATAAATAATAGGTAGATATTTTCTAAATTGAAGAACATAAGGTACAAATAACTTTTAATTCACTTATATAAATGACTTATACATTTATGTATGTTTTTAACAAATTTTTGTTTGCAAAACCTATGTCAAATTTCCTTTGTGATAGAAAGACGTATATAACTGCAGTGTTATTTTCACCAGACCAGGAGTCACAATCTATTGACACTACTAACATTCCATTTCAGCCATATCAAGTCTTTTGTTCCTTCAGTAAATTGATTAAATTCTTATTTCAGTAAAATACCTTGAAACCATTCATCTTCTTCTCTATTTTTTAAAATGTTCTAGATAAGACACCAACAGTGATATGGCACAAATACCTGTCTTCTTCATTTGTAAACTTTCATCACTGAATATAACTATAGAAAAACACCTATAATCATGTTTGTTTCACTTTAAGTTTATGGTCTCTAACATTTAGGAAGATCTAATAAAATTCTCTTCATTTGTCAAACTTCCAAAACTACAGGCCTATTTTTATTTTTAGATGATGACCTTTATTTCAATTTTACTGAATAAATCAAAGCAATTGGAACAGAACTTTGACAACTTATTTCCATCATCACTTCATCTCTCTCTTTTCTGAGGCATAACATGCATGTACTTAGCAAAAGACAATTCTCTTAACTATGAAAGAGAGAAGTAATCCGCTCTTGCCAGTTCAATACATTGCTCAAGGAATTTACAATACCTTTTATACATTTCCAAACAATATTTGAGAAATATGTATTATTTCTCCTCTTTATTTTGCATTTGTTTCCCTATTCGGCTACTAGCTAAACCATTTACTTAGTTTTTACAAGTTTTATGCAGAACTTTATTTTGTGTACTTGGTCTGTCCAATTTCTTTTCCTCTATTCTCTCTCTCTTCCTTCCTCTCTTTCTTTCCTTTTGTTGTTGTTGTTGTTGTTGTTGTTGTTGTCATCACAGAGTGTTGCTCTGTTGCCCAAGCTAGAGGGCCTTGGCGTCAGCCTAACTCACAACATCAAACTCCTGGGTTCAACCACCACAGCACCCAGCTCATTTATCTGTTTTTTGAGAACACTGATAAATTCTCTACCCTCAGCCTCCTAGATATCTGAGACTACTGGTAACCACCACAACCTCCAGCTCATTTTTCTGTTTTGAGTCAAGATGGAGTCTCCTTCTTCCTCAGGCTGGTCTCTAATTTCTGAGCACAAGGAATCCTCCCACCTTAGCATCCTAAGTTACTAGCAGGTGTTAGCCACCACGCATGGCTTCTTCCAGTCTCTTTTTAATTCAGTTAAATCAAGTTCCCCAAACCATCATTTCACCATATCTACTCTTTCTCAGCATTTCCAATGACCTTTGTAGTTTGAAATCTCTATCTTACTTACTTATAAGAAATGTTCAATCACTCCTTCTTGCTGAAATTAGGGCTCCACATAGTTTTGGTAATACAAACCCTACTTGCATTCCTTTTTTTCTCAACCAATAATCTTCTTTGTTATCAACATGGACTTCCCTCAATCTTTGAATAAAAATTCATTTTTTATTTCTTCTATTCCTTCAGCTTTCTATGACATCTATATTCTTAAAATAGTTTGCAAACACTGATAAATTCTTCCATGATCTACTTCAGTATTATGTATATACTTGTCTATTTAAAATATGCAGTTCATTGTCCAATAAATAGCTCAAATGTAACATGTCCCAAATTTAGCTTCTATGCCACCCTCTCTAGCAAAACTGTTCTTTCTGCAATCTTTTCTTAGTTATTGGCAAGGCCAACTTCCAGTTGTTTGTTTTTAATAGAAACCTCAGTTATCTCCTGGACATCCGCCTTTCTCGCAGAGCTTGCATTCATTCTACTATCACGTCTGGAGGTTTAATCTTCAAAGTATATTCCGAATCAGAGCACTTTTCACACACCACACCTACCACAATTCTACCCAGCTACTTCACTTGCCTATATTATTACAATAGCCTCCTAAGGAGTCCCAGATTCAGTCCTTGCTTGTTATCTCTTTCTTCTTAGACTGGGAGCCAGATGACTGTGACATAAAACAAATCAGATCATACCATTCCCTGGGTTTGATACCTCCCATAGATTTTCATATGGTTAAAGTAGTATAAGTATAAGGACTTATATTCATTACCATATTATTTATTATCTTTCTGAAGCTTTTATTGTATCTTATTATCTGTAAAACTGGGAGAACAACGTACTTTTTATATAAGGAACTTGTGAAAATTAAACCAGGATATGAGCCTTTTTCATGTATTTATTTCTTTATATTTCTTTATATATTTTGTGACAGAGTCTCAAGCTGTGGCCTTGGGTAGAGTGTCATGGCATCACTGCTCACAGCAATCTCAAACCCTTGGGCTTACGCCATTTTCTTGCTTCAGCCTCCCAACAGAATCTGAGGCTTTTAGAAAACACAGTAACCTCTCAGCTCTCACTTACATAAGGGTCCAGACAGAAGATGGCTGTCTGCGGACCAGACTCTCTTAAAAAAGACTCTATAGCAGAACCTGACCATGCTGGCACCCTGATCTCAGACTTACAATTCTGACTGTGAGAAATAAATTTTCATTCTTTAAGCGCCACTTCAAAAAAAGTACACAATAAGAAACACTATACAGTGGTTAAACAAATTACTTTTCCCTAGTGGGAAAAATTGAGACGTTGAGCAATTTTTTATATGTTTTTGGCCATTTGTATCTCTCTCTCTCTCTTTTTTTTTTCTGTCTGTTCAGGCCTTTTGCTTACATTTTAATGAGGTTATTTTTGTTTTATCTGACTGATTTTTTTAGTCTTTTCATAATTACAAACATATAGAATCAACCTAAGTATCTAGCAACTGATAGGTGGATAAAGAAAATGTAATATACATGTATTTATGTGTGTGTGTTGCATTGTTCTATAAGGTCAGAGTTAAAAAAAAATTCTTATTTTGATTATCACCCATAGAGTGCAATTAAAGACTAACATATATATGTTAATGTCAGAGTAAACAAAGAGAAAGCTCAGCATTATGGTTTCTTATTTGCCTGTTGTGATGTCATCTCTAACTCTGGAGAAACAATTTAACCCAATAGATATTATAATCAGAGCACCTCTAGTGTAATAAAATGAAATGGCACTTATTTAGCAAATTGATTAATTTTATAGCTTTCTTACTAAATTAATATACCAGAACTGTGTTATTTCATTCTATCCTTTGAGTGGAGATTTTTGGTAAAACTGTCATAAAGTTTATTTACTCATAATAGTTTAATTATAGTTAGATTTAGTCTTTTAACATTTATAAAAAGGAAATATTTTTATAGATTTGATTTAGTAGCTGAGAGATATTTATAAGGATGGAATATAATTAGTCATCTCTACTGACTTCCAAATAACACAATGCAACATATTAAATTCACAAAGAAAACAATTGTGATTAGGTCATAGAGATTGTTTTTAAGATTATTGCATCATAATGAAAAGTCAAATTATCTTTCACATTTTATATCATTTAACTTCTTTTATCTAGCAATAATATAACATCATGAAATCAGCATAATTTTAGAATTTCTCCAAATACATACACACACTTACACATTTAAATATGTGTGAGTGAAAATTATATCCATATTTTAATCTTTGATGAGAATTCTTATATTTAGGAAAAATAAGAAAAGGGAAGATAATGTATCTTCTGAAGGTGGAAACAGCAAAATATAGACTAAAAGTTAAGCCCATTTATCAAATAATCAGTATACATCAAGGATTATATAGTTTTTTTTAAATACACCAGCTAATCAATGAAGCATAATATTTTTGCCTATCAAATATATGAATAAAATGAAGTATGGAAGTTAGGAGATGGATATATTTTAAGTCTGACTGTTACAACCCCTAAAGTTGCATAATTAATATTACATTAAATAGCCTTTAAGTTCCCCTTGTTGACTCTTTCAAAATGACTCCAATCAAATTATTATTACTATTTTAACTACAAAAATTGCAGAATGTAAGAGAATTTATACTCAGTTTCCATTTGGAGGAAATACGTATGTTCAAGTCTGTCATGGACCTCATGGAGTTTCAGTCAAAGCCTAACCAACCTCAGCTATATAGGCAAAAACAAGCCTTGTCTCCAGAAAAGGGGAGATCAATCAATATTGCAGCTTGATGGAGAGAGATTTTAAAAGGTGATGGGATCTTCTTTCCATGGGGTCATTAGAAATAATATCCTCATTCTTAGGGAAGATTGTTCGAATACATTTTATACTGAAGAAAAACACTATGTGAAATCCAGGTCACTTCCAGTCCTATTTTTGTATGCTGAGGGATAATGCATTTATTTTTGAAATAATATTTAGAATCAGAATAGAAGGTACTCACAGAAACTGATCCAGCTGGCAACAGGGAGAAAATGTTTCAATGGTTCTGGTGAAGCAGCAGGGTTATTGGATATGTGAGTAAATACGGAAGAGCGTAGCTGAGCCTGATTATTTCTTAACCCAAATAGACATGCTACTGCTCTGGAGAAATTCCATCTAGTCTTTAAAATGAGTGTGAACTGAAGTAATGTAAAAAGAAGCCAGCCAAGCACAGCTCATCAAAATCTATCAGAAAGCATCACGCTTGACATTGTGCTTGGTTCTGCATAGGGTCAAATTCAATGAAACTGGGACTTTACCTGCATAAACCTTCCTGCTCCATCTGTCTATTTTCTTTAGCTTGTTTTCCTGATATTATTAGAAAAAAATTCAATACTCAACAGAGAGTTGCTTTTCTTTTGGAAGCAACTCCTGATGGCTCAGTGTAACTGAATTTGTGATCCCTCTTTCAGATAAATACGGTCAATAAATAATAGAAAATATGAGGAAAATACACAGAATAATTAATCTAGTTAGTCAGAAACAAAAATGCATATGCGATGCCCTCCTGTGCACAAAGGGGAACACATTTCTGAGTATGAGATAACCATGGAGATTTTAATGAGATTTTGTGTTTGCATGACCTATATCACAGATGATAAAAAAAATTCCCTGAAGTAGCAGCAATGCTAAAGATTTTATCACAGTGATGTGACATGGCTTTCAGTACATCCAGCAGATTTTACATAATGACTTCTTCACAATCTTACAAGGAAGAACAGGGAAACATTTGTGACAAACTTGTAATGATGAGGACAAATTCTGATGTGAACTTAGCTAATGGGCTTTCATCTTATGATGGATATGAAATGTGGGAGGTCAGCAACACCGTCTTAGTTGAAGGAGAACATAAGGACACACTATTTATCCACATTCAGAATTCATGAACAGAAGACATTCTGTTTCAATAATGATAAACTGTCACCAGGAAACTAGCAGAAGGATATTTTTAAGATTTTTTTTCTTTCTGAACAGTTATTAAACTGACAACACATCGTTTTGGTTTGGGCATTTGAAATAATATATAATACCTTTATACTAGAGACTAATGAAATTTAGTTTGCCATATTGCTATTTAGGTCTATATGTATAGAATCTATCTATAGACAGATTCTGTAACATATGAGGGAGATGTGTGATATGAACACCTTTAGCCTGGAAGTAATAACTTGTTCAATATCCTGTATCCATTCTTCCTAGGTAATTCACAGGAAGAGCACACAGGCCAGTACACACTTCATGACACAGGACAGCAGGGATAGAAACAGCTAGAGACTTACAAAATTTCAGTGTCACAGAAAAATCAGTGCAAGCTTATTGAACTTGATTGAAGAATGTGTGAGTGTTACTGAATAACTGTTTGGGCAGATCAAGAAACCTGAGAAAGAGTCTTTGAAATAAGTCAGACTTTATTCTCCAGGAGAGCCACACAAATCTTTCAAGAAAAAGAATGAATATAACACTTTGCCTCACATAGTTTTGCCTTCAGATCTGCCTCCCATGAAGTCATAGTGAGGCAAGTGGCTTACAGGAGGAATTACATTGGATAGAATTAAAAAAAATATATGTTGGAACATCGAGAATCTCTGACTCTTACTATGTGAGCGAACAGCAAGGAAGCAATTAGGGAAGGAATCTCTATGGCATATGGTGGTATTCTTAATGTAGGTCTTCCATCACTTTACAAAGGTCATTCCACGACATTAGGGAGGGTGTCAGCACCATCATCATTTATTCATTGGCTATTGGTGCTACATATGCTAATTTTAGTTTGGATTATAAAACATCATCCTAGTGAAATGGGATGTCTGGATCAAGATTCATAGTATCTCAGAAACGGAAACTTCCTGTTAAGAGTTTGGATGTCTTAACTCTCTGATTAGTGTTCTCCATTCATTAGGTTCTTCCTCATCATCTGTATAAGCACTTCCCATATAAACACACGTGTTGAAGACTCCATTTAAAATCTGTCATAGATGATGGTCTACACTCTGCCAACATTTATCCAGCAACGTTTAAATACCCAGTTTTTGCTTCTGTCTATGATTTTTCTACAATGATAGATAGCTACTTTGTCCAGAGACCAGAAAAGCAAAAGGTGCCTATAAATTATACTTCCCCACCCAACCCAGTTTCTCACTACCCAACCCACCCAAGTAACTTCAGCCTAAATACCTTTGGTATGTAACATCTCCAAAGTGTTTTAGACCATTTCTTAGAATTCCCAAAGGGGATTAAGCTCTACTCTTCCACAACAGAAACTGTCCTAATAACATATTATTTTGACTCCTTTCTTTGGCCAGTTTCACTTCTCGCCTTCCCAGCTCCCTGAGTTTCATGTAAGTCCAAAATACCCTATACAACCTTACATTCTCATCTCTGGGTCTGCTTTTGGGGAAATTCGATCACACTGATTTATGGCTATTGTATTAAATTTATTTTTCGTGGACCAGAATTTAGTGCAGAGTAAAGCATGGTATGGCACAATCGATGCTTTTGGAGGGATAGATGAATCACAATTGATAATATGTAGAATTGGGATGGCATGTCCTTCAAGAAGCCTTGATAGATTTTTATGTGATTAAATATCAAATCATTGGGAAGTGAAAATAGTGGAGTGGGACTTTTGGTCATTTAATGATTTTCTCTTTGCTACATCACTGAAAGAGAAATTATTATGAAACATTTTTTCTTTTATCAAAATATTTGTATAATACTATGGGCATCCAACTGCAAGCAGAATATATTGCAATTCTTTAATATAATATGAGTAAACTGCTTTATTTAAAATTGAGGGCATGTTTCTAATAGTGGTTTCCATGGGAAATGGAAGAGCAGGCACTAGATAGTGAAGTGGTTACAGGGAGGTGACCCACTGGACATGACAGGATGATAGACAAATTAAGCTTGACATAGATGTTTACTATGTTACTATCATTGTAATAAAATGAAATGTCTTAGTTATTGACAAACAGAAAGTAGAGTCATTATGATGAATAAAGAAGATTAAACCAAAAATTTAGCTTTCTCATTTACAGAAAGAAGTAGGTAGATTACTTAAACATTAGCATAAGCTAAATTTTTCCACATTGAATGATTTCACAAGTTTTAGGGAACCACCTCAGTTTGTGATTATATATTTATGTCACAATTTAGAAGACAAATTGCCTACTTCACAGTCATATTATAGAAATATAGAAAATGCTTAGATAATAAATGTAAGAAATCAAAGTAATACAAATCTGTACTATGTTCAACAGTCTAAATTTTTATACACATTCACATTTTTGTATTGTTACTACTTAATAAATTCTGTACAGCCATACCTTAGATACATTTGAATTCCTTCTTTACCCGCACAATTGAATCCAGGATATTTGTACATAATAGCTCTACACAGAACTCTTGAAAGAGGAATATTTTAAAATAACTTAAAGTTATAGAGATTTCAGGTGAAAGTAGAGTGAATTTTACTGAAAGGAAGAGAGAGAGAGAGAGCGAGAGATGTGTGTGTGTGTCCACGTATGTATTACGACTAAAGGCAGTAATAAAACTTCTCATTTTGCTCTGAAACTCTATTAAGGCAAAATAATCATTTCCTCTTTATAAGTAATTCAAAGCTAATATTTGCCTTTATTATCTAAATTGAAATGATTTGGCATGCTTTCCATCATTTTGAATCTGTATTTGATAATTGCTTTATATTTTAATTGGGAACTTGTCAGGAGATAAAGAAGGAAGAAAAAAGAAATATGACAACCACATATGTGTTTCACTGTAGGTATACATTTAACCCAGTGTGCCCCTAGCTCCAAATATATATGGAGATACGGAATGAAATAGTTTAAAATAGGAATAAGTAAACTGTCTACAATAATGAAGTAATATGCATGGCTATATTGCTCCTGTTATTTCTGAGTAGGCAGAGTCATACCTAGAAATGACCCAGTGTATTGAAGGTAGAAAATTTTTTAAAAGGTATTAAAATATTGATGGTACCTGTGGCTCAAAGAATTAGGACACCAGCCCCATATGCCGGAGGTGGCGGCTTCAAACCCAGCCCTGGCCAAAATTGCAAAAAAAAAAAAAGGTATTAAAATATGTAATACCTTAAAAATAATAATAATACATGTAAAAATAAATGTATTTCACTAACATACTAATATTTTTGCCTTCATTTTGATGCATAACTTATCATGCCAATGTTTCTAACACTGAGAAGAAGACTGAGGTTTCAGGAGAAATAGTAACAGGCAAATACTGCATGTTATTATTTGTATGTAAAATCCAAAACAGTCAAACTCAGAGAATCACAGAGCAGGATTGTTAATACCAGAGGCTGATCAAAGGATACAGTTAGATAGGAGGAATCTTTAAAATATATATATTGCACAAATTGGTGAATAAAAAAATAATGTTTTGTACATTTCAAATAGCTCAGAGAAATTTTCAAATATTCTCACCACAAAAATATAAGTAGTTAAGGTAATGGGCATGATAATTAGCATGTTTTAATCATTCCACATTAAATTCATAAATCATAACATCACTTTGTATCTTATACAGAATAATTTGTCAATTTGCAATTAAATTTTATTAAAAATTTAAAATTAAAAACTAAATACAAAACAGGCAAATATTTCTACTTTCATGGAAGTTATAGCCAAGAGTAAAAGAAAATGAATATTTCCTGAGTCTGTTTTTCTTTAATGTCCAATAATTTGAATCTTTGGGCCAATTTGTTTGTCACATATTTCTACAGAATCTTAAGCTTATTTTTGACTACTGAAGGAGAAGTTTATTCTCAGTACTATTGCAGAAAAGAAAATCATTTTTAATTATTAGAAAAGAACTTTAAAATGAAAATTAGTCAGGTTGGTGTGGAGACTGTTGCATATTAATTGATCTAGCAATTAAAAGATAACTAATTTTTAACTGAATTGTTTAAATAAGTAACCTATTTCTCTTTTTAAAATATGTAAAATAATCATTACAATGTCAAAACTAAATTCTAAGGAAAGATGAAATGGGACATCACTTTTAGGCTTCTAGTTCATTTTAATTCTACTAAATACACAATTTGAAACATTATGATACATCTACAGATTGTTCAAATTTGGGAGAAATCTCTACCAGAACACAAGGCAGGGCAGAGTATTGGATCAAGCCAAACACCAGCAAACTTAGAAAAAGTGGACTGACTCATCCAGTCTAACAATTTTCTCCAAATTAAGGCATGCATCACACTTGAATTTCTTTTAGGGTTGGCATAAAATACCAATTCAAAGCAGACATTAAAGATTCAAAATAAAACACACCCCTCAAAAAAAAAAAAAAGAGGAATAAACAGACAGAAAATGGTACTCAATTTTAGTAAATAAGTACTACCACCATTGATGGAAAAGATACAAGAACTATTGCAAATTCACTATTTTCCCATGGCTTCTATTGCAAGAGTTAAAACCATAATCATCTTCATAAAATGAGCTGTTCAGTTTCTTCAAACACATGTTAGACTAGAAAGAGAATTTCAACACAGAGAAACCTGAATTCTAGCTCTGAATATAAATAATCTTCAACAGACATTCCTGAAACATGTCTTCATACAACTTTGATTCAAGTATTAGAGTCAGAGTAAGCAAACAATTCTGTTTATTATGTGATATACTGCAATGTTTGTATGAGATCCACCTACAAAACTAATTTCACTGATCCGATAAACAAATAGGACAATAATTATTTTCAATTTGAGTACCTAGCTACATGTTTCATTAATTCTCTTATCCAGTTTTATGACTTTAGCAAGCCATTAAGATTTCTTACTGTGTTCAGGAAGTTTGAGAGCTTCCCTGAGAAGTGATGGTTCAGTGAGAAGTGTGTCAAGGAGAAATGGAGAATTCTCACTAGGCAATGTTCCTGTAGTAGAAAGTAGCATAATGAGTCACCAAGTGAGGAAAAGAGCCATTGTTTTTAGAACAAAGTAATCAGTGAGAGATAGACCAAGAAAAATGCTCTAACAAAAGACTAAAGGGAAAGTTTTGATTTATTCTATTGGAGTTATTAAATGACCAAACTTTTCTTTCAAGATAGTTTCTCTGGGGGAGGAGCCAAGATGGCAGTGTGTAACCAGCTTTCTGCAGACGCTCCCGTCTAGAAGGAGAGTTAAAGGACAGAAAATTAGCAAGAAAGCCAATGGTTGGGAGCTGAGCCAAGAAACAAAGTTGAGGAACGCACATCAACCCTGCTGGAGCGACCTGTGACCCCAAGGATACAAATAAAAGGTACAGAGCACATCACCAAGTGGAAGGCAGTCCCCTCCCCCAAGAGAACAGCTCACAGTATACTCCATGCCTCCATACAAACAAGTGAGCAGAGTTCATATGTCCTCCCACTCTACCTCATGGGACAGACCCTCTAAAAACGGGACCTCCTTTCCCTGTGCCACAGCACTCTCCTGCCAGGCATAAAGCTGTATAAAATTGTATATATTCCCTACCTGCAAGTTGGAATTCCCAGCACTCCCCTCCACTCTCACCCTGAGGTCTGGAGGTCTGTCCCCCACGGAGTCCAGATTCTTGAACACTTTCTCGAGGGCTGTGGACAGCGTGCGGGTTGCCCCTGGTCTGTGCTGTTCTCCCGGCTCAGGAGCAGTGAGAGAGTGAGCCAAAAAGTGGCTGGCCAAAGCAAACCAAAGTTTTGCTCAATTTCGGCCACACCTGGCCCTCAGGGGATGACAGCTGAGACAAAGGGCTGAAGCTCACAGACTAAGTCAGGACTATTAGCAGCCCAGCATCTCTTCCACAGGGCAGAAATTCTGTGAACTTGCTCTCTTCTATTAGCTTTTTCATCTACTTTACATCAATCAGGGACAGGGCTAGAACTGAGTGAATCGCCCCAGCCCCTATCAAATACCCAGGTTGTCAGGCCTCACCTCCTCCCCTGCCAACACCAACATAACTGGTGGACTGTCTGAGGAGCCACAGCCCCATGTGACCTAGGGAGGTGCAAACCTCTAGAGCATCTGCTCATTGGAGGGAACTGGACCTGCAGGGTTACCAGGGACTGGGTGCGACAGAGGGGCAAGGTGGGGAAAGAGGCATCAACATTCCCAGGCTAATTTACTGGCTGGGGGGGGGTCCTCCTGAGCTCACAGAACACTGGAGCGAGTTATACTAAAGCTGCCAGCAGACTTCTGCTGTCTAGTTGCCAGAGACTTTTCAACTCTTTGATTTGAGGTTGGTACTGGCTGGGACAATTGATTGGTACCTCTTCAACTGGGCCAATCACCCGAGGACTTTCCAA